>CM041777.1:65019823-65242777 GCA_023374045.1 Limonium bicolor | reverse complement strand
ACCACCATTTCGGTTCCATGGAGATCCACCATTGAAGGAGCTTGATCTTATATTTTTATGCCTTGTTGATCACCTTTGCTTCAAGGTAAAGAAACTCAAATAAAAACTCCATTTCCTTCATGTTTGTATGTTGTCCGAAAATCACCATTAATGGTGCGTTTACCTTGCTTTGTTTTAGGTTCATTTGAATCTTCCAAGGGCTTGGTGGAGTCCTCTCTTGCTACATATCCAAACTCTCTTTCATATCCAAGGTAAAACAATCATCTAAATGTCCTAAGACAATATATGTATTTAGGGTTTACAATGAGATGAAGCATAAGGCTTGTATACTCATTTCATTATTTGTATATTGTTTAGAAGTTGACAAGCAATCAAACATCCTTACCGATTTTAATCAAGGAAACAAGGAAGAAGCTTGTGAGGAAAAGAGGTAAATGTGCTAACCTAATGTAGTTTAATGTCTTAGGATAAATGAGCTTATGTTGCTTATTAAAACTACCTAAGGAGATAATGGTAAATGACTTAGGAAAATACTCTCAAGGGTTTATTAAAAGGCATATGTATTGTTGGGTGTATTTGCAGGTCAAAGGCAATATATTGTGGGAAATTCAGTGTTTATGGTTTATGCACTTTAAGGGCCTAAGAGCCATGTTATTTAAGGGCCTAAGTGCCAAGCAATTTAAATAATGCACTATATTGTGATGTAGTGTAAGTTTGGTGAAGTTTTGTGTATAAGAATGCTCTTGATGGGTTTAAGTGTTCTTGAATGTTTAATGATGGAAACTTTGTGTTTCGGTGTAACAAGATGCTAGGAGAACCTATGTCGAAATTTAGATAATGTATAAGAAGTTTGAGGTGTTTAAAATGAGTTTGGTGAGTTAGGAAGTGTTTAGGGTGGTTAAGTGTTCTACTAGGGAAAGAAATTTGCACTAAGGTATTCTAAGGTGTAAAAAGGACTTAAGCAATATTCTAGAGGATTTAGAATGCAAATGAGTGTTTTGGGATACTTCAAGTTCATGTTGGGATTGTGTTTAGGACTTGTGCAATCTTAGTGAATAAGGAAGAAAAGATGCTTGGGAGATGATGTTGTAGTAGTGAGGGAACATTTGAGACTAGTGGTAGTTATAGGTATAAAACACCATATGAAAACTTGGTGAAAAGTATTGCATGTGCCAACCTTTGTATAAGAATTTGTGTAATGTTGAGGAGGGTTTTGATGAATGATTTAAGGAGTTTAATGGAGGTCTTAAGGTGTGTTTAAAGTGCCCAAATAAGGTTAGAACATACTAGGATATATGAGGTGAAGTTTGGAGTTAAATGGGCAATTCAAAACAAGGGTCTGGAGCAGACCGACCTTGGGGACCAGACCTGCAAGGTCGGTCGAGCCCAGTTTGCCCTGCGAGAAATGGTTTCTGGAATGGACCGACCTTGGGACCGGACTTGCAAGGTCGGTCGGGCATGAATTTTTAGTACGGATTGAGTCTCTGGAATAGACCGACCTTGGGACCGAACTTACAAGGTCGGTCATGCCTAAATCTTTGTACGTAAGTGAGTCTCGGAATCGACCGATCTTGCGACCGGACTTGCCAAGATTGGTCGGCCTGAGTTTTCAAAGGGGAAAAACTCTCGGGAATAGACCAACCTTGTGGACCGAACTTGCAAGGTCGGTCGGAGTAGAATTTTTGACGGTAATGTGTTCTGGAATGGACCGACCTTGTGTAAGGTCGGTCGGACCAAAACTTGTAAAAAAAACAAACAAAGTGTGGCTTAAGTAGTTAACCCTAAGGGGTATGATGAAGGTAATCAAGAATAAGTTTGGGCATTAAAACATGTCATATAACCATGTAAAATGCTTAGTAAAATTCAAAGTTAAGCAAGTAAATTGACCGACGTTATTAATCATGTATAGGAGTGACCTACGGTGGAAACCAGTCGAAGCAAGGACCAAGGTATGGTTTTCTTGAAGTCTGTTGCCTACCGGTTTACACCGGCTTGTGTGCTGTTTGTTTTCCTGTATGTTTATGACATTGTAAGACTTAAGTCATGTAACGAGTTTACAGTTGTTTACATTATCGTATTGTTGAAGTGTGACTCATACCCCTGTGTGTGACTAACAAGATTTAACCACATGCTGTGATTTGTTATTGTGTTCCAACAGTGAACTTCTAACGAGTGTTTACTGGGGGTGAGGAATTAGGTTGTCCGGTCACGCGTGTAAGTATAAGAGTAGATATCTGTATCAGATTCGACTCTTATGATGTTAAGATTGTACTCCTTTATTGGTGTTCGATCTCCCGCTAGCTTCCTCCAAAGCTTACCTATTCTGACTTATGATCGGTTTAGTGGGAACATGTGTTGTGTTGTGTGTTCGGGTCACAATATCCGAACCATCTGTGACTTAAGTTACTCGTTCGACTAACAAAACGATAATGAGTGTGTGTAACAAGCTTAACATGAGGGTGAACCATTCTCTAGGCTTCTTATGTTGATTAACCTTCTTGGTTTGCTGTTGTGGGAAGTGTACTCACTATGTATGTGATGTTGTGCTATGCAATATTGTTGCTATGCCATATGTATATGTTATATGTTAAAATGAATGCCATGTCATCATGACAATTAGTTGCGCGTATCCCGGTAGTCGATGGGCTGCGCGTTAACCATACCAGCCAAGGGTTGCTGACCCCCTCGGGGGCTCCATATTTTTACTGCAGGATGAGGATCGAGGAAGCGGAATGGATGTAGATTCTAGCCTGCAGGAATACTTTTGGTTATTTTGGATGTAGGCCCGGGATGCGCCTGTGCTCCCGTGGCGTTATATTTTGGATTCCGTTTGTATTACAGTGACGGTCGTTTACAGTTGACAGTGGAGTTCATGTGTACAGTTTACAGTGACGGTTTGTATTAGATACTCGGTATGTTGGTTATGTATATATGGTTGTTATTACCTAATGCTCGGAGTCTGATCATCAGACCGGTACACTTGTATTTATTCTGCCTAGTTAACCACGTGGGTGGTTAATGGCGTTGTAGCACCGAATCGTTTAGTTTTTTTTCTGCTGTGATTTCAGTTATTGTTAAGTGATTAGTAGGGGTGTTACATTAAAACATTCTCATTCCCACTCAATATTGTTGTAACCATGACTACACCAATTCAAGAACATTAAATCAATTCTAAATCTGTTTTAAGTCAAATAAAACCAACTCAAGGTGAGCTTATTACCTTGTTTGTTTTTCGGTTTTCTCCTCTTCACCTCTTTCTTTCTTGCTCTTTCCCTCTCTGTTCTTGTCCAATCGGCCATGCTTCCCCACACACTAAGGGTTACGCAGCAAGGCTAATAAGTTCCCAATTTCTCAAACCAAACCCTAGGATTTACAAGAGTTGATTTAGGGTCTATATTGGGAGATTACCTTTGAATCTTTGGATGGAGAGTTTAGAAGCAAACAAGTAGAACTCTAGCACCTTTTTGCCAATGGAAACGGCTGGACATGGACGAATAACAAAGTTTAACGTTGGAATTTTTTTTGACACCAAAGAAAAGCTAGAAATGGAGAGCTTTGGACTTACTTCTTACCTCAAACAACCAAAGGGTTGTTTTAGCTCAAAATGAGCAGCTTAGACCTTCTGAATACCCCTAAATTAATTTAAATTATTTAGGGGATTTCTTTTATTAAACCTTTAATAATACTATTAAGTATTAAATTATTATATGAATTATGAATATTAAATTATTATATGGAATTATGAAATTTATTTAGGGGTTTTCTCCTATTTAAACCCTAATTATTATATATTATTATATAGTATTATGAATTTAATAATAAGATTTATAAGTCCATAAATCTTCGGAAAATTTCTAAAAGACACTCCAACTATATTATAAAGATTTTAGGAAGTGTTGGAACATTGTTTTGAAACATAAAAGTCAATACAAAATTCTAGAAACCTTAAAGCTTATTAAGCCTTGCTAGAGTTGACTTTTTGAGAATGGTCAAACCAGGCATGAAACCTATACCAATAAATAGGTTATGGAAAACCATGAAGATCGATAAAAGGAACGTAAAAAACGGATCATCCTAGCCAAAGTTATGATAGAATAAAGTTTAGAGCCGAAATTTTGAAAAGATGCTGATGTGGCAAGTCTACTGACTCATCAGGCGCCTCGGGATACGCGCCCCCCACTTAACCAAATTCTATCTCCACGATTTTCGGAACCGACTTTGCCCTAACTTGTGACCTCCATAACTTTCTCATCTTTTTGGAATTTTTTAGTGCCGTCTTTTGCATTCTCTTCTCCTTAATCTCCTCTTTGCAACCATAACTCACACTAACCCTAACTCATCCTAATCAACCGGAAATTTGATCCAAAGTAGCCACCCTGCAAAACCGTAACTACAGTTTCCAGAAAAACCGAAATCGAATCCCTTCGATTCGTGCAATTCCGGTAAGTTTCCTTCAAATTCCTTCAACCTTGCTAATCTACATTACATTGTCGGTCAAAACATGTTTCAATTGCATCAATTACGCTTTAGATTGAGTGAATTTGGGAGAATCGAATTCGAAAACTCTTAAGAACCCTAACCTCGAAATCGAATTCGAAAACCATTGTATACTGCATTATAATTGGGGAAATTGGTCTCATTAGAACCGTAATTTATTTCGGACCATAGAAACAAGAATCACTCGATTCCGTTCTGTAGATTGGGAGATATTGTCGATTTAGTACTCGACTTCGATTTTGGATTCGAGGAAGAACTGGGGCTTCAGCATCCGTCCGATCTGGACTTAAGGAAATGGACGGCCAAGATTAGATCGTGGATAATAAAGATGTTTTAAGTTTATAAGGTTTCAGAATTTAACTCTAACTTGTTGAAGTAATTTAAATACCTTCCCGAAGTATTTTTTGACTTGAAATTTTAACCATAGATTCCTTATTTAATCTAATTTATTTTGATGTAAATTATTATGGTTTTGGAGTTTTTAAACGTAAGTTATGATTTTTGCAAGTTACAGGTATTCTGGAATAATTTGGCTAAATTAAAAAGATATTTTTATGAAATAAAATTTTTATAATATGTCTAAAATGTTATAGTTACTGTATATTAAATTTGGGAATTTTTGGGCAATGGTAAAAGGTTTTAAAAATTGTGTTTATGAGTTTTTCATAAGAATAACCTAATATAAGGTTTTTAATGTAGCCAAAAATTAAAGTATGGTTTGTTAATTAACTTTTAAGCTGGGGAAAATAACGGAAACTAAATTAACATTTTATAAACATTAAGTTTATAATGTTTTGGTATAGTTTTTATGAGAAGTGAAATTATTTACATTTATGTATATATATACTTATATGGTAGATTTAAAATAGGAACTTATGTTAGAACAAGGAATTTAATTATTTTTACGTTTTATTTATTATATTATATGGGAGTTAAATATTTTAATTTAAACTAAGGAAAATATATATACATATATATTTTTATACATATGTATAAATGGAATAAAATAGTAACTTAGGTCAAATCAAGGAACTAAATTAATCTACATGTATATTAGTTATATAATATGGTGGTTAATAGACTTAATTGAAACTAAGGAAAATACTTTATTTTATAAACCATATTTCGGATGTAGATACGTGTGAAAGTTAATATAAATAATTAAATGCAATAAAAACTACATAAAGAATGTCTTGAATAAAATCCTAGTATACATACGATAAATAAATAAATAAATAAATAAAAGACATAAAATACCTTATAGCAAATGAATATGACGAATTAATAGTTATACTAAACCTATACATAATACTATTAAAAGAATATTATATGAGCTAGTATTGAATTGTGGTTATGAAATTGAGCTTAAAGAGTTATCTTGGATTTCTAAGATTAATATAACCATATTAGAATACATGTGTAATATTTTTTGTCAAAGACCATAATGTAAATCTATAATTTGGTTAGGTAATTAATAAGTTGGGACTTAGGAATATTTGTAATTAGATTTTACACAAATAGAACTTACTATATAATTAATGAATAAATGTAATACTTTTACATCTAAATGTTCTTAATATATAAACAATAATAAATAAATAAAATACTTTTACATCTAAATGTGAGGTGGATTAGTAAGTCTAGATTTAGTCATTTCTTAACATTTATGGTATTGGAATATACTTAATGTTTTAAGATAAAATCATTAAAAGGGTTATGATATAAAACTATATTAAACTATGATTTGGAAATTTATCTAAATAATAATCCTTAAGTTTTCTGGCATTAGATAAGCCATATGAAATACATTTATAACATTTATTACCAATACTTAGGATGTGAGTTTACAATTAAGTGAGGTATTTAGTAGTTAGAATTTATAGAAGGTTTATAAATAGGAATTTGATACTTAAAACCTTTGAACCTTTTGTTAGATAAAACTAAGTTACATCAGATATTATATTGATATACTTACGGTAATGGGAATTAATGATAGGTTATTTGAATATAAATATGAGAATTTTCATATTATTAACAATTTCGCTTACGAACCAGAATTTAATTCTTGATACATTCTACTCTATGTAGATATATTGTCCATCCTAAATACAATAAAGGGAATTAATTTATTAAGTTATTCCTTTGAAACCTTAGGCTTTGTAAAATAATTTAAAACGTATTTAAGGCTTAAGTTTATTGAAGTTTAGTACAAAAGGATTATACATACTCTATAGAGTGTATGTGTGTAAAAATAAAACATTAGGAGATTAAAGGTAAGAAGGATACATAAAAGGTTATATTTAAACACCTTATTATATAAGTAATAATTAAGCAAATAATGTACCTTCTGAATACTAAATGTAAGAGTTTTGATAAGTCTAAGTTAACTATAATATAGTTGTTTCAAGATGAAAAGTAATTTAACATCTTATGTCAAGATTATTAGCTGGATGTAATAAAAAGTCTTTCTGGACTAAAGATAAGATAAATGAGTTAGTAACTCAATTAGGTTATGATATAATGCGTCTACAACACTATGGTTCCAATATACAAGATGTAGATCTTAATTAAGTTAAGGGGAAAACTTAATCACAATGGATTATCTAGTAGATATTGATAAAATACATAATCATTACATTGTGAGATAATAGTATAGCATTATGGGATGAATCTATCATAGGTCATAATACAATGTTTACTCTAAACTAAGATAAAGGTATTCAGCTTAAGATTACTATTGGAATTCATAGAATTAATTATATAATGTAAACACATTTGTGTTATAAAGGTCTCAAAAGTCTTGAATGTGAGGATTGTGGTTAAATATGAATAAAGTCGATAGGAGGGGTCAGTTAGCAGGTGTTAATAAGATACATTCCTTGATCTTACCACCGTGGGCTATACAACGTTCTCAAATAACTCAAAGATTATACATAACATTTAAGTGAGGACTTAAAAGATAATTGAGACTTTGAAATAAGAGTAAGGAGTTTTTTTAAGCGTAACATGGCTACAAGTGATTGATGATAGATTACCTTTAATATTCTTTAGAGTACTGTTGATTGTTTGCGCAAGTTGATTAGAACTGCTACAGCGTTACCCAGGTACGATTTCTCGTACTCAGCTTGTGTGTTTTGGACCTTATGGAATGTTTTGTACGATTTCTCGTACTCAGCTTGTTGTGTTTTGGACCTTATGGAATGTTTTGTACGATTTCTCATACTCAGCTTGTTGTGTTTGGACCTTATGGAATGTTTTATACGATTTCTCGTACTCCGATATTTTTTTTGATTGACTTGTGGAATGTTTTAGGAAACACTAACTGACTTTAAGAGAATTTCTAAAAGGAAATGGTTGTGTGACTACTCAGCTGTATGACTACTGAGCCTTGGATGTGAACTCACTTGGGTATTGGTTCCTTCTGTTGGTGCCCCGTTAGACATTGACTGCTTAGGGTTACCTTCTGCACTCTGTAGGATGAGTGTTTTGGTATGGCTCGCTCTGGGTAATTGGTGATCTAGTGGGAATTTGGAAAAAGGTCAATCTTGGAAATCTTTCTTTCGACGTGGCGCGTCTTCAATGGTAACAGCAGGGGGCTGTATATCCCTCGCCCATAGGGGCATTTAATTTGACAGTAGGGCTGTTATCCCGGGTATGTCCCTCGCCCATAGGGGCATTTATATTTACAGCAGGGCTGTATATCCCTCGTCCACGGACATTTTAAATCTGACTGAAATACCCCAAACCTTGTATGTTGTGTAAATGTTAAACTATGGTATTAAAGGCTAAAAAGTGCCTTAGAAACATAAATGATCATTTAACCATGGTAAAACACAATAAAACACTAAGACACGTTTGAGCAAAAACATGCTCTAAGCTTGGAGTGAACTTGGTTAGGACCCAAGAGCCTACCAAGACTTGATAATGTTTAATTATGATCTTATAAGGCTAATTAAGTCCTTAGGAAACTTTGGTAGACAATGAAACCAAACAAAACACAAATAATACCTTAAGGTCAATATGAGCAAAAATGTGCTCTAAGCTTGGGATAAATGTGTATAAGACCTAATGGTCATACCTATGCTTCATTTATATGTTAATGAACATATTAAATCAATTACTAAAGAAAACCAAGCTTGAAAACAAGTTAAAACACAAAATGTGCTTTAAGAAGTCTTAAAGCACGTTTTTGAAAAATTGTCTTGTAAATGAGTTTTGAATGGCTAAATGTCCATCATTACTCTTTAATTAACATGTGTACTATATAGTATCACATTTGGGTGGCTATATCAATGGGAAATCAAAATTTCACTTCTATGTGCCTTGTTTTTGGTGAATAGTGATTTTTATAACTAGTTTGTAACATATAATGTTATAAGTGAGACAATTGACTAATAAAGTCTAAAGTACCCCTAGGCACTATTTGGGGCCGGTTTTTAAGGTGTTGTGACTCACCACCCTTGTTAGTTTACTAAGAAAGAAAGAATGACTAATTAGTATACTATTTGCTTTATAAGGATAAATATCTAACAAAAGCAAACTTATCTTCATTCTCTCTTCTTCCCTTCATTTCCCACGGTGGTCTTCTTCTTCCTCCTCTCTCCATCGGTTTCCAAACAGAACCATGCCATTCTCATCCTTCCTCACTTGTAACTTATGACTCCATGCTCCGAATTTAATTCCGAGACTACCGTTCTCTTAGTTGGAGCAAGCTCTACAACCTTGTCTTTTCAAATCCTCAAAACCACCATTTTGGTGCCAAGGAGAACTTCCATGGAAGGGGCTTGAGCTAATATTTTTATGCCTTGTTGATCACCTTTGCTTCAAGGTAAGGAAAAACCAAAGAAAACTCCATTTCCTCTCTTTTTAGTACATGGCCGAAAAATAACCTCACCATGGTGTCTTTACCTTGCTTGTTTAGCTTCATTTGAATCTTCCAAGGGCTAGGAGGAGTCCTCTCTTGATATATATTCAAGCTCTCTTTCCATTCCAAGGTAAAACAATCATGTTAATACCTTAAGATATATATGTAACTAGGGTTTACAATGAGATAAAGCTAAAGCTTATATACTCATTTCAATGTTGGTATATTGTTTAGTTGTTGGCAAGGAACCAAATGCCTTACCGGTTTTACAAGGAAACAAGAAAGAAATTTGTGAGGAAAAGAGGTAAACAAGCTATCTCAATGTGGTTTAATGCCTTAGGAGAAATAAGCTTATAATGCTTGTTAAACTACCTAAAGAGCAATGGTGAATGACCTAGTAAAGTGTTCTCAAGGAGACTAGTAAAAGAACATATGTATGGTGTATGTATTTGCAGGTCAAAGGCATTATTTATGTGGGAAATTCAGTGTTTAAGGATTATGCAATTTAAGGGCCTAAGAGCCATGTTATTTAAGGGCCTAAGTGCCAAGCAAGTTTAGTTATGCACTATATTGTGATGTAGTGTAAAGTTGGTGAAATTTTGTGAGTGATAATGTTCTTGATGGATTTAGGTGCTCTTGAGTGCTTAATGGTGAAAACTATGAGTTTTGGAATGATGATGTGCTAAGAGAACCCATGGCGAAATTTGTAAATGTATAAGGAATTCTAAGTGCTTAAATGAACTTGGGTGAACTAGGAATGGTTAGGAATGGACACATGCTTCACTAAGGAAGAACACATGCATTAAGGTGTTCTAAGGTGCTATAAGGATTTAGGTGTTATCTTGGAAGTTCTAGAATCCAATGA
The DNA here is from genome assembly GCA_023374045.1 of Limonium bicolor. Lineage (NCBI taxonomy): Eukaryota > Viridiplantae > Streptophyta > Magnoliopsida > Caryophyllales > Plumbaginaceae > Limonium > Limonium bicolor. Next base: position 65,232,551 of record CM041777.1, on the reverse strand, counting down.
GTGTTTTAGGAGATATTAAAGTCTTGGAGAAGTTTGTTTAAGGTTTAGGTCATGTTGATGAATAAGGAGAGAATGATGTTTAGGTAAGGTTTTGAGAAAGGAATTTAAGGAGTTGTGAAAGAGAAGATTTGGTTAGTAAGAGGAGATGCTTGGGAGATGATGTTAAGGTGTAGAGAAAACCTTGGTATAGTGGTCATTTTGGTGAATTACCACTTAGAAATCTTAAGGAGAAAACATCCCAAGTGCTAGGAATCTTGTAAGAAATTTGTGAATGATAAGATGGTTTTGGTGAGTGATTTAAGAGTTTAGCACATGGCTAAAGGTGTGTTTGAAGTGCCCAAATGAGGTTAGGATATACTAGGATATATGGGTGAAGTTTGGAGTTGAATGTAAAAAGGAAAACAAGGATTGGGGCAGACCGGACTTGCGACCGGACTTGCAAGTTCGGTCGGGCCCAGTTTACCCTGCGAGAATTAGTTTCTGGAATGGACCGGACATAGGACCGGACTTGGCAAGTCCGTCGGGCTAAATTTACAAAGGGAGAAACTCTCTGGAATGGACCGACATAGGACCGGACTTACAAGTCCGTCGGAGTAGAAATTTTGTACGGATTGAGTTACTGGAATCGACCGGACATGGACAAGTCGGTCGGCAAGTCCGGTCGGACCAAAATGTGGTTTAAGGTTATGAATGATATGAGATGATGGGGATTGATAGGTAATGATGTTATAAGGTTGTTAAGGACATGTTAGGTGAGTTTTAATGGCAATTAGGTGGGTGAAAAGTTGTATTAAAATGTGGGTAAAACAAGTAAAAATGTAAGTTATGTAACTAAGTTAACGGGAAAAATTAAAAGCATTAGACACTAAATAATCAAGCAAAACCCGATGTTAATAAAACACATGTGATGTTAACAGTTGTTCGAGAATCGCTCGAGGAACATAAGTGGACGTGGTAAAGTGGACTCCGGTGACAGGTATGGTTTTCTTGCAACCTGTGTCCTACCGGATTACACCGGCTTGTATGCCATATGTTTTTTGAGTGTTTGCCACCTTGTAAGATTAAAACATGTAATGAGTTTATAGTAATTCATTTATGTGGCGAATTTGGCCTCCGATACCATTTAACCTCAAATATGTGTTAAACCTTAGCTAACCAAATCTAGGAACACATGAGTGATCGGTATTCGGAGTTGACGGCCCAAACCTTGGGAACGTGCTAACCACGGCTATGTGTGAGTTAGTTGGACATTGTTGTTGTATGCAAGTGTGTGAACCTCCCTTGTGTGCTTAACTCGGTTATGATACCGTATGGTGTGTGGATGTGGTAGGCTCCATAATGGATCTCTAACTACTTATTTTAAGTGTATATGTACTAATGGGGGGTGAGGAGTCCGGTTTTCCGGCCACGCGTGTGATGGACGGGAGTCGTTATCTTATCCGGTTCGGCTCTCTTGGTGTATGTATAGGTGGTATTCCAATTTGGTTTCTACCTTCCCTTAGCTTATCCAAAGCTAGTTACTGACTCACGTCGGGCCACAGGGGCATACGATGTTATTTCGGTGTGCTTGGGATTACTATATCCGACACACCTTGGGTATAAGTTAACCGTTCTATATAACCGGACGGTAACGAGGTTGGTAACGAGCTTAACATGGGATTGGCAAAATCCCTAGGCTCACATGGTATACTAACTATGGTGGAAGGTTCCTTGTGAGAACCGATTTTATGGTGTTATGTAATGTTATGGTGCTATGCAAATTCCCTTGCTATGCTATGGTATATATATATATATATTCGATGTTTTAAATGAATGCGATGTCATCATATGTACGTTGAAACAAGAAAGGTGTTATGTTTTATTATGTGAGAAATGAGATATGTTGTATGATATGAATGTGTGGATCATGGAAATGAATCCCAGTTGTGACAAGAGGCGTTTAAGGATAACCCGATTGATGGGTACACGTCGTTCGTTAAGGAAGTAGCTCCGTTTAGAGGAGAGCCACTCTAGGGTTTAAGGAATCATTGGATGGTTGGTTAAGTGTGGATGTTTTGGTTATAGGTTGAGCCCATTGAGGCGAAATGTTATGTGTTGTAGTATGGTTTTGGCTTGTATGCATGATTTAAATATAATCAACTGCATGCTAAGACGACAATTAGTTGTGCGTGGCCCGGTAGCATGTGGGCTGCGGGATTACCATACCAGCAAAGGTGCTGCTGAGCCCCTTGGGGGCCACCCTTTCTCTCCTTTTCTATTTCAGGTACAAGGAGCTGGAAACCGTTCGAGAGTAGGACGGGGCAGATGTTTATACATGGGTAGCCATTTAAATGGCGTGAGTATGATAGGCGTAGTAAGACCGAAGTTGTTATCGGCAGTAGTTTGTAAATACTCGGTACAGGGAGTGTATGTATATAATAAATGTTGAAGATGGAATGAGGATTGTATTGTGTAGTTGCTCGGGAATCTAGTCCATCAGACCGATACAAATGTACATGTATTAGCCTTGTTAGCCACGTGGGTGGTTAACGGCGTGTAACACCATTGGAATAAGTAATGTGATGAGTTGAGTTTCCGCTGCAGATTGTTATTATGTGTTTGTTGTTGGATGGGGTGTTACAAAAAGTGGTATCAGAGCGAAGTATCGCTCTGATGACTGAATTACCGAGCTTAGGAAGTACCGAGTTAGGATTTAAGTACTTTGGGTTAAGGGTTGAGTGATAGCGTGAGAGATACGCTAGTAAGGAACTACCAGTGAATACTGGAAACCTACTATATCCATCCCACCCTCCACAATCCCTGTTTATAACTTGGGAAACACCGCCAGAGAGATGAAAGTCCTCTCTTACTCGGGAATACCCGATCTGGCTGTTTTAAGTACCTTTAGGTACGGAGAACCTGTCATACGGTAGATCCCGAAAACTGGGAATCCCGGAGACGGTTCCCATCTGAACAATGTTAACCGCATTTCATAGCGAAGAATGAAGAATCTTGTGTATAGAGAATAGAATTTCCGGCAACCTGGGTCGACATGCCGAGCAGTCGAGAACACCAGCTTGCAACGGCAACAAGAGAAATATAAAACCCGAGACGAAGTCTACGGGACCACAATTGTTAGGTAACCACATACCAACGGTATACCAACCGACAAGGAAACTACAACGTAGTGCCCAACAAGAGACAAGTCTCAGTAACCACGACAAATGCGTGGACGGGCTAAGAGAATACAATACTAAGAAAAGGGGTCTCCCAGAATGGGAAACACCCTAGTTAATGAATTCACGTGGAAAGTGAGAAGTCACCTAGAGGAGTATTTATCAAGGCAGTAAGATCAGTGAGGGCCAACAAGGCCACTGATGACAATATGGGTCAAACAATACCACAATCGGTATGTGTCAAACCGATAGCCAGTTAGCATGGCGCACTTGCCATAGCAAGTGCTGCTATAACAGGGCTGTTCGGGAAATTCATAACCACTACAAATACTTGGAAAAGTACATAAAGTTAAATGTGATGTCATAACAGTGGAAGGGCTGTTAGCCTAACCTCTGTAATTGGAAACACACCAGTCAGCAAGAAGCTAGACTTGGCTAAGGTAAGAAGATGTTGTGAAACCATGAAAATTTTCTTTCAAACCTAATTTTATTCAAACCTTTTCTTTCAAAACCAGATTTTCTTTCAAACCAACACTTCTTTCCAACCTTCTTTAAACCAAACCAGTGAAACCAAGGGCAATTGACAAGATACAACAGTGGATAAACCTTCCCTCGATTAAGTTCGGGAAGCAAGGAATGAATATTGTCACGGGACAATATAAGGGAGTTGACAACAGAATACTTCACCTAGGCGTGTGACGGACACTACAAGTGTACCAACTGTGTTGTGGGACGACCGCACTCCGATAGGAGCATGTGGGCCTGACAGACCTACTTATAGGTTAGTTGGGTAAGTAGTAATGTATCAGTATGATACCCCATATATGTATACGAGTAGAGTCCGAACACGGGAAGTAGTCGACTCCGTCTACGGTCAGCAGTATAAATCAAACAGGAGCTAGAAAATACAAGGAATGCTTGAAGTAAAGGAACTCAGTTAAGTTAAAAAGGACTAAAGGAACTAGTGAATTCCTTTCAAGGAAATGTATAGAGTCAAGAAGTGCGAAGAGCACGACTGTTTGTAAAGACATCATATATGTCTTAAGCCTGAGGGATAAACATGATAGCTGGAAGGCAGGAAGGCAGATGCCTAATGTGGACACATTAATGTGCAATGGACGGGATGAAACTCCCAGAATGAGTACCTACACTATCTGGAAATGTTGATCTTCACAGAAGAAATAATAACCAGTGAAGAACGCAAAAGGCGTGGCTAACGGAATGTACCATGAGTCAAGCCAGATGTAAAGGCATATTTAAACACTCAGGAACATCCTGAGGGGTGTTTGCATCAACATTGTTGAAAGCAATATAATTGAAACACAAGGGTTGAAATTAACACCCAGTTTAGACATAAGTTGTCAGGAGACGGACTGACAACCTAAGGGGCATCCCATGAAAGGAAACGGATGCAACAACCTTGTCATGGAGCCACTACAACCTCTAAACCAGTAATATTGTACAGAGAAGTACATGTGTGTGGACAGCCTACAATGAGCCCAGCTCAAGGCAAATAAGGCTTATAAGCCATAAGCAAGATATTTATATAAATTCGATTGATTGTAGAAGTTTATGTTGTATAAGTGAATAGAGTGGTAAGCGAACCACTGCATTAAGAGTGGGGATACCTCTCGATATTGTGAGACCGCAGAGCGGTAGTTATGTGAATCAAGTTCAAGAAATATGTGGAGGATGGACCACGTTGTTGTTACCCCCGGATGATTTGAATAAATAATACGAAAGGAAATGTTTGTACCAGTTGTGTAGACAGGAGAGTGATAAGTTTGATAGCAATCACCATAGGTGTGTGAAGCTAAATGTGTAGCGAACAACGCTCAAGGGAAAAATAGTAATATATTCAAAAAAAAAATAAGCCAAATTACGGAAGCTAATATAATAGCGGATGCAGTATAAGTTGATGTTGTATATGAGTAAGGATACGGTGCGCAATAAGCGACCGTTGTGTGTATTGTTAGATGATAAAATGGAAGTGAGCAGAGTTATGAGTTAACCCCAGTGGGGGTACAACAGTAAGTGATAGCAAACGAACCGAGCAGTAAGCCGGTGAAGTATTATGTGTGAGAATTTCGGGAAAACACAGTGTAAATTCCTATCGCAATCGCATGAGAGACTTTGTCAAGAGTTTACGCCTCTGCACTCTGTATGACTGAGTGTTTTGGTATTGCACTTGCGCAGTAATGATCAAGTGGGATAGCTAGGAATCAGAAGCATGGTAATTGTGGAGGAATAATGTTATAATGGCCGATGCATAGGTAATGCAAGGCCGCAGGAATGAAAGAATACATGTACAAACCAAAGTGGAGACATGATTAACAGTAAATAACTACAGTAACACTAATACCAAAGTCGGTATGAGATATACCCCAGGTGTGGGAAATAACTGAGAGAGCACTACACATTAGGTAGTAGCTCAATCTCAACCGACAGTAAGTCGGTAGAAGCAAGTCAATCATTGTGAATTACATAGTAGTTTACGCTGTAAGCTATTGGAGAAGTGGATGGAAATTGTGAAACTCACCGAATTCGCTCAGGGTAAGAGATACCATGCGTCGGTTGAGAAACCATTCTTCCCAAGATAAGGTAATACATTGGAGATGTACAATACATAACAGTAACGAATGGGGCAAACTAGCTCTATAATTATCAGGGTTGCGCAACAGAGGCCAGTGAGCCCATGCGTCAGGTACCGGGTATACATTGTGAATATGAATGGATGGCTAGTTATCAATGCCTAAAAGCCTCACAGGCCAGGACCGAAACCGGTTATGAGTTAGAACTCCAATGCGAATTCTTGGTTTAGGGACTAAACCGCTAATATGGTTAAGATCCTCTAATCAGAATCCATTGTGTAATAGACCGCGTGGAAGTTAAAACACTTCACGACGGCAGAACATTTTAAGCTAATGCTCAGTGATTGATTACGTGGGCGTAATCCCTTTTAAGGGGGGTAGAGCGCAAAACCACTTAGTGTGTTTTACCGTACAAGTGTACGTGAACGGGGTTGTGCATAGCACAAAATGATTTGTTATGATGGTTGGCGCGTGTGTTATATAAACATACGCATTTATTTGTGGTTAAATTGTGGTAATTGCGCACAGAAGATGCGAATACCATTGTGGGAAGTGTGTTTTTTTGTTAACAGTGGTGTGTGAGAGTACAAGTGGAAGGGAGTAAAGAAACTCCCGGGAACTAAAACCCCGATGGTGCATAAATGTAAACCATGTATTGTATTTTGATAAAAAATATGTATATATATACAGTGTTGTGATTTATGAGGGGTATAAGACCGACATAGAACCTAGTGAGAATTAAATTTCCTAGGTAACTTGAATTAAGTTGGATTTGGGTGATGATTGATAGACGGAGTTCTATCCCTTGGAGATGTAATGATTATGACTAGAAGGATTTAAAGATAGAAAATGGATATGCTTGAATTAGTTGTTGGTTGAAAATGAAGTGGGAGGTGAAACTTGATTATCATGAGATCAAGGGAAGCCGAACACAAATTGGGGTGGAAAGATAGTTCAACACTGATGCTGATCACATCAGGGTTGGATGACTCTTGAAGCTCCCTGTAAGTGGTCATAATAACCATGTTAAGAAAGATACAAAGAGCATAATCGGACTTGGAGTTGTGTGGTGTTTTCAAAAGGATTTTCAATTGGTGTTTTCAAACAATCGATTAATATTTTGAATAAAATCTTCTTATACTTAACCTAGTAAAGAATATTTTTGTAGTACTTGCTCACGAGCTGAGGACGTATGAGCCTTTGTCTTCGGACCGGTGACATGAGAAGTACATATGTTAAAATTAAGTGAATGTTTTGATCTCCCAAAGGAACGGGGACCAGAAGGTGTCCATCGCGACCGGGTTCTGCGGGATCACAGTGTATATGTACTCAACATGGGACTTGAGCCCATGGAGAGATGGAAAAGGTATTTCTGTTTGATATACATGCTATGACATGTTGTTGGTATGTGTGATAAAGGTTATGTTGACTTTGATCTCCTAAAGTGTATGCTATCAAGACCTATGTGTCTAAATGTGGTTATGTCACCCAGACCTAAGAGTCTGAGGGATATTGTATTAGGTGCAAGTGTGGTGAAGGTACCCGGACCATTAAGTCCGAGGTTACCATGTGAGTATGATATTTTATGTATAATGTGGATATGTTGCCCGGACCATTAAGTCCGAGGTTGGATGTAAAGGGTGGTTGGTAATGGAAGTTATGGCTATAAGTAATTCCCGTATTCTAATCCAATGATGCGAGGAAATGTGAACTTCGAGGACGAAGTTCTTTTAAGGGGGTAGATTGAAATACCCCAAACCTTGGTATGTTGTGTAAATGTTAAACTATGGTATTTAAAGGCTAAAAGTGCCTTAGAAACATAAATGAATCATTTAAACCATGGTAAAACACAATAAAACACTAAGACACGGTTTGAGCAAAACATGCTCTAAGCTTGGAGTGAACTTGGTTAGGACCCAAAGAGCCTACCAAGACTTGATAATGTTTAATTATGATCTTATAGGCTAATTAAGTCCTTAGGAAACTTTGGTAGACAATGAAACCAACAAAACACAAATAAATACCTTAAGGTCAATATGAGCAAAAATGTGCTCTAAGCTTGGGATAAATGTGTATAAGACCTAATGGTCATACCTATGCCTTATTTATATGTTAATGAACATATTAAATCAATTACCAAAGAAAACCAAGCTTGAAAACAAGTTAAACGCAAAATGTGCTTTAAGAAGTCTTAAAGCACGTTTTTGAAAAATTGTCTTGTAAATGAGTTTTGAATGGCTAAATGTCCATCATTACTCTTTAATTAACATGTGTACTATATAGTATCACATTTGGGTGGCTATATCAATGGGAAATCAAAAATTTCACTTCTATGTGCCTTGTTTTTGGTGAATAGTGATTTTTATAACTAGTTTGTAACATATAATGTTATAAGTGAGACAATTGACTAATAAAGTCTAAAGTACCCCTAGGCACTATTTGGGGCCGGTTTAAGGTGTTGTGACTCACCACCCTTGTTAGTTTACTAAGAAAAGAAAGAATGACTAATTAGTATACTATTTGCTTTATAAGGATAAATATCTTAACAAAAGCAAACTTATCTTCTCATTCTCTTCTTCCCTTCATTTCCCACGGTGTCTTCTTCTTCCTCCTCTCTCCATCGGTTTCCAACAGAACCATGCCATTCTCATCCTTCCTCACTTGTAACTTATGACTCCATGCTCCGAATTTAATTCCGAGACTACCGTTCTCTTAGTTGGAGCAAGCTCTACAACCTTGTCCTTTCAAATCCTCAAAACCACCATTTTGGTGCCAAGGAGAACTTCCATGGAAGGGGCTTGAGCTAATATTTTTATGCCTTGTTGATCACCTTTGCTTCAAGGTAAGGAAAACCAAAGAAAACTCCATCCATTCCTCTCTTTTTAGTACATGGCCGAAAATTAACCTCACCATGGTGTCTTTACCTTGCTTGTTTAGCTTCATTTGAATCTTCCAAGGGCTAGGAGGAGTCCTCTCTTGATATATATTCAAGCTCTCTTTCCATTCCAAGGTAAAACAATCATGTTAATACCTTAAGATAATATATGTAACTAGGGTTTACAATGAGATAAAGCTAAAGCTTATATACTCATTTCAATGTTGGTATATTGTTTAGTTGTTGGCAAGGAACCAAATGCCTTACCGGTTTTACAAGGAAACAAGAAAGAAATTTGTGAGGAAAGAGGTAAACAAGCTATCTCAATGTGGTTTAATGCCTTAGGAGAAATAAGCTTATAATGCTTGTTAAAACTACCTAAAGAGCAAATGGTGAATGACCTAGTAAAGTGTTCTCAAGGAGACTAGTAAAAGAACATATGTATTGGTGTATGTATTTGCAGGTCAAAGGCATTATTTATGTGGGAAATTCAGTGTTTAAGGATTATGCAATTTAAGGGCCTAAGAGCCATGTTATTTAAGGGCCTAAGTGCCAAGCAAGTTTAATTATGCACTATATTGTGATGTAGTGTAAAGTTGGTGAAATTTTGTGAGTGATAATGTTCTTGATGGATTTAGGTGCTCTTGAGTGCTTAATGGTGAAAACTATGAGTTTTGGAATGATGATGTGCTAAGAGAACCCATGGCGAAATTTGTAAAATGTATAAGGAATTCTAAGTGCTTAAATGAACTTGGGTGAACTAGGAATGGTTAGGAATGGACACATGCTTCACTAAGGAAGAACACATGCATTAAGGTGTTCTAAGGTGCTATAAGGATTTAGGTGTTATCTTGGAAGTTCTAAAATCCAATGAGTGTTTTTAGGAGATATTAAAGTCTTGGAGAAGTTGTTTAAGGTTTAGGTCATGTTGATGAATAAGGAGAGAATGATGTTTAGGTAAGGTTTTGAGAAAGGAATTTAAGGAGTTGTGAAAGAGAAGATTTGGTTAGTAAGAGAAGATGCTTGGGAGATGATGTTAAGGTGTAGAGGAAACACCTTGGTATAGTGGTCATTATTGGTGAATTACCACTTAGAAATCTTAAGGAGAAAACATCCCAAGTGCTAGGAATCTTGTAAGAAATTGTGAATGATAAGATGGTTTTGGTGAGTGATTTAAAGAGTTTAGCACATGGCTAAAGGTGTGTTTGAAGTGCCCAAATGAGGTTAGGATACTAGGATATATGGGGTGAAGTTTGGAGTTGAATGTAAAAAGGAAAACAAGGATTTGGGGCAGACCGGACTTGCGACCGGACTTGCAAGTTCGGTCGGGCCCAGTTTACCCTGCGAGAATTAGTTTCTGGAATGGACCGGACATAGGACCGGACTTGGCAAGTCCGGTCGGGCTAAATTTACAAAGGGAGAAACTCTCTGGAATGGACCGGACATAGGACCGACTTACAAGTCCGTCGGAGTAGAAAATTTGTACGGATTGTGTTCTGGAATCGACCGGACATGGACAAGTCCGGTCGGCAAGTCCGTCGGACCAAAAATGTGGTTTAAGGTTATGAAATGATATGAGATGATGGGGATTGATAGGTAATGATGTTATAAGGTTGTTAAGGACATGTTAGGTGAGTTTTAATGGCAATTAGTGGGTGAAAAGTTGTATTAAAATGTGAGGGTAAAACAAGTTAAAAAGTGAAGTTATGTAACTAAGTTAACGGGGAAAGTTAAAAGCTTAGACATTAAATAATCAAGCAAACCCCGATGTTAATAAAACACATGTGATGTTAACAGTTGTTCGAGAATCGCTCGAGGAACATAAGTGGACGTGGTAAAGTGGACTCCGGTGACAGGTATGGTTTTCTTGCAACCTGTGTCCTACCGGATTACACCGGCTTGTATGCCAATATGTTTTCTGAGTGTTTGCCACCTTGTAAGATTAAAACATGTAATGAGTTTATAGTAATTCATTTATGTGGCGAATTTGGCCTCCGATACCATTTAACCTCAAATATGTGTTAAACCTTAGCTAACCAAATCTAGGAACACATGAGTGATCGGTATTCGGAGTTGACGGCCCAAACCTTGGGAACGTGCTAACCACGGCTATGTGTGAGTTAGTTGGACATTGTTGTTGTATGCAAGTGTGTGAACCTCCCTTTGTGCTTAACTCGGTTATGATACCGTATGGTGTGTGGATGTGGTAGGCTCCATAATGGATCTCTAACTACTTATTTATAAGTGTATATGTACTAATGGGGGGTGAGGAGTCCGGTTGTTCCGGCCACGCGTGTGATGGACGGGAGTCGTTATCTTATCCGGTTCGGCTCTCTTGGTGTATGTATAGGTGGTATTCCAATTTGGTTTCTACCTTCCCTTAGCTTATCCAAAGCTAGTTACTACTGACTCACGTCGGGCCACAGGGGCATACGTATGTTATTTCGGTGTGCTTGGGATTACTATATCCGACACACCTTGGGTATAAGTTAACCGTTCTATATAACCGGACGGTAACGAGGTTGGTAACGAGCTTAACATGGGATTGGCAAAAATCCCTAGGCTCACATGGTATACTAACTATGGTGGAAGGTTCCTTGTGAGAACCGATTTTATGGTGTTATGTAATGTTATGGTGCTATGCAAATTCCCTTGCTATGCTATGGTATAATATATATATTCGATGTTTTAAATGAATGCGATGTCATCATATGTACGTTGAAACAAGAAAGGTTGTTATGTTTTTTTATGTGAGAAATGAGATATGTTGTATGATATGGAATGTGTGGATCATGGAAATGAATCCCAGTTTGTGACAAGAGGCGTTTAAGGATAACCCGATTGATGGGTACACGTCGTTCGTTAAGGAAGTAGCTCCGTTTAGAGGAGAGCCACTCTAGGGTTTAAGGAATCATTGGATGGTTGGTTAAGTGTGGATGTTTTGGTTATAGGTTGAGCCCATTGAGGCGAAATGTATGTGTTGTATGGTTATGGCTTGTATGCATGATTTAAATATAATCAACTGCATGCTAAGACGACAATTAGTTGTGCGTGGCCCGGTAGCATGTGGGCTGCGGGATTACCATACCAGCAAAGGTGCTGAGCCCCTTGGGGGCCACCCTTTCTCTCCTTTTCTATTTCAGGTACAAGGAGCTGGAAACCGTTCGAGAGTAGGACGGGGCAGATGTTTATACATGGGTAGCCATTTAAATGGCGTGAGTATGATAGGCGTAGTAAGACCGAAGTTGTTATCGGCAGTAGTTTGTAAATACTCGGACACAGGGGAGTGTATGTATTAATAAATGTTGAAGATGGAATGAGGATTGTATTGTGTAGTTGCTCGGGAATCTAGTCCATCAGACCGATACAAATGTACATGTATTAGCCTTGTTAGCCACGTGGGTGGTTAACGGCGTGTAACACCATTGGAATAAGTAATGTGATGAGTTGAGTTTCCGCTGCAGATTGTTATTATGTGTTTGTTGTTGGATGGGGTGTTACACTGACACAGGGGGCTGTAATATCCCTCTTCCAATTACAATAATATCTGGCGGTGTGGCCATCTCTCCCCCATTGAATTATTTCCACTTCTTGATTATTGGTTCTTGGATCTATCTAATTTTCTAGTCCTTTGTGGACTATCTGAGCTTTATACTACATCCGAACGGGAATTGTTTTAACATCAACAATGGATGCTTACTAACATTGGTGTGACTACTTAAGTGGATGACTTGTTTTTGAAGTTCTCTAATCTCTATCTTTGTCTTGTTTTCTTTCTCTTTAACTTGATTGTTTGGAAGTGCTTCATCTCTGTTTTAACTTTTAAGAGTTTGTTTCATTTACTGTTTATTTTGAGAGTTATGTTTTATAAGTTTGTTTTTTGGAGAATTGTACCAGTTCCATTCCAGGGAACTGACCCGCCCCTTTCGGGTGGGCTGCTTGTTTCATCTTGCAGGTACAATTGATTTACAGGTGGCCACGAAGAGAATGAGCGTTTGGGGATGGGACTAGGTTTTGTGGAGAGTTAATGTGTTTAATTTCTATATTTGTGTTAAGTTTTTCTCGAGTTCAGACCGTAGCTTTTGTAGTTTGAAGTTGTAATTGGTGAGGTTTGGTGTCGGGTGTTTGGAACCCGATGGTCTGTAATCGCCTTAGAGTTTTATTTCCGCTATATTTATGGTTAATAGGGGCGTTACAGAAAGAGAAAGTGGTATCAGAGCGTAGTTACGCTCTGAACCCGAGAAAACAAGCCGAGTGAAATACTTAGAATCTAGGTGCACTTAAAACTGGTGAACTGGGGTAGAATTGGGAAGTGAGGACTCCAGTAAGGCACGACTCCTAACCCTTTTTGGAATTGTGAATGATTCCTTTACACACTTTTCTTTTGTGAATGTCTACTGAGGTGATGTGTTGTTATACCGTTCCAACAATAAACTACAAATATATATATATATAAGTTTGGAACATCCTATATTAGTACGATAAGATTTTGGTATTAAGCTATTTTTTCAAAAGCATACTCATGGAGATACATTGCTAAAAATGCAATCCTTTAAAAGCTAGTACACAAATTCCTAGAATTTTAAGGAATACTTTTGGTTGAAAACAGTATACAAATAGAACTTTACATAATTAAATTAGTATTGATATTATGTGAAAATACTTCAACTCCTTTAAAGTTTAAAAAATAAATCTCATGAACTACTTGGTATCAATTTATTACCTAAAGATAATGTTTAAGATAAATCTTAAGTCTAGAAAATTATTAAGCTAATAAGAACTAGTAGCGTATTAGAAAAGATCAACATCTGGACCTGTAAACCACACTAAAACTCTACGCTAACTTTAGAAAGAAACACCTAAACCTAACACCCTACGGAAGTGCTTGGTGCGACAAACTCCTAGGCTGAAAGTAGTGGGGGTGCACACCCACTTCTAGAAGTTTAGGGGCTAGACAAGCCTGTCATCTAACCGTATATAATCTTCTACGCAGGTGATGGATTGTGTTGAACTTGAGGGGAAGTGGTGGTAAGTGTAACACCCCTACTATTAATTCAACCATTACAGTCCAATCTCCTCGTGCTTTCCCGAGTCACGCAGCGGATACTTACTTACATACATTGGGTGATACAATGCCGTTAGTCCCCACGTGACTAACAAGGCTACTACTGCTACGTACAACATCAGTCTGATGGACCGGAATATCCGAGTGCTACTTAATACAATACATATACTCTCATTACATATTGAATACTACAATACTCCATTCGATACATTACTCCATTCAATACCATACTCCATTCAATACAATACTCCACAATTCCGTACAAGATAATACACTACGCATACCGAGTTTACTAGGTTCCAAAATTAGTACAGTACTTCTCCCACATTCATATACACTCACTAGGAGTCGATTTGCTGCCCGTTCCTCACAAACTAGAGGTTTCTAATTACAAGGCGCGCCACCGTCTTTTACCTTGACCGTATTCGCTCTGGGTACCTGCACACTAAAAATGTTCCCCCGAGGGGGTCAGCTTACGCTGAATATGATAACGTATACCCCGCGTACTAGCGAGGGTACGCCGACCATTTGGTCGAATACATGCAATTCATTTTGCAATACATACATTCATACATACATGCATACACGCTTTCATTCACGATACTACAATACTACCCAAGTATGCATACATACGCCACAGTACAATACATGCTCGGAAGACAATACGAGTCAACCAATACTTACTTACCATCTCTCCAGAATACACATACACAATACATACTCATTACATACTCAATACGCAATACGGAGATACAATTCTCCAATACATACGAAGTCCAGTTAGCTTCATTACACACCCGGGTTAATCGGGTGTTCGATACTCTTTTACTTCCGGTCAATGACTTACAATAGTCAAGACCAATACCATAAAATACTTACTTCTTACATACTTTACTTCCATTTAAGTCGGTATGACCTCCGGGCAGGGATTACTACATCCCACCACCGGGCTTTAGGGTGGCCCCCTAATCCTGGATGCTACCCATTCAAGGAATTGGTCCATGAAAAGATTACAGCTAGGATTCGGATCCAACCTCTTGTGTTTCCTTATCCTCACGCGTGGCCGAAACTATTCGGACTTCTACTCATTCCATTTACTCAATACTCAAGTTAGGAGTTAGGTAGTTAGGAATTAGCAGAAGTCATTACACCCATATCAATGGTTAATACATTACACAAGTACACATCCACATACATACACTTCATCTCATCCATACATTTCATGAATTATACAAACTAAGTGTTCGAGTGAAGACAGCAAGAACAAAATAGTCCAAACACAATAAGTGCGATAAAGTCCAATTCGTGCATTTATCTTATTTGAGTGATCACATAAGCACACAAATTGGGGTAACCAGTTTAGGATACAGAGCATGAAGAAATCATACCGTTCACCGTCGTATCCGTACTACCGGCTCCTTCGAGGATCAACTATTTGATTCCTATACATACATGAAGTAGTATGATCAATGGTCTATTATTGATCTAACTTACTCCTTCATTGATATTCTCAATGTTTACTTATACTACTCCTTTACATTCATACTTGGTTATAAAACCATTCTTTCCTTATTACTTCTTAAGCTTGCTTCCTTACTCATTTACTTACTTTCTTACCATCACTACTTCATTAATGGTGTATTACTACATATATTGGCATCTTTTATAATATGCATATATACATGTATATATGATTACTATAATCATATTATTAAAACATTTTTTTTACCGAATCGACCGGACTTGCGACCGACCTTGCAAGTCGGTCCATTCTAGTAGGCTACATCGTGTAAAAATTCCAGGGCCGACCGACCTTGCTAGTCCGGTCCCAAGGTCGATCAATTCCAGTAAGTTTTCGTATTTGAAAATTTTAGCCCGACCAACCGACCTTGCAAGTCCGGTCGCAAGGTCGGTGAAATACCCCAAATCTAAATAATATTATTAAATCATTATTTATTGGAATATAATCCAAACATAAATCAGTTCACGTACGCATGCAAACCCATGCATGAAAACGTTACGTAAAATAGTCGTTTCACCATAAACGCTAAAAACGCCTTAGAACATGTGATCAAAGCATGACCTTGTATGACCTTCTAAAACTCAACCAAATGTCATACACTCATCATATGAATATATAATATATTCCCTAAGCTATATTCAGTCAAATACGCAAAACGCTCGGGAGTGTTTCACGCGCGCCCCTAAAAGCAAGAAAAGCTCGGAGGAGTGCCGAGGTGGCACGAACTCCTATAAAATTAATTACTAGAGTTCCTAATATCATTATTTACCATTCTAAAATAGACCCACGAAGTTTCATCAAAATTCACAAAACCCACAGGGAGGATTTTTAACGCTCTTTTTGCCGGGTGTGTCCCATGGCCCTTCAATTATGTCATGGGTTGATATAACCTCATATACCCCAATGTAACATCTTAATATCATGTTTAATTACTATATAAGTGTTTTACAAACACTTGGAACTCATAAAACAATTTTGTTTCCAAAATTTCCTTAGAGCAAAAAACACACCTTCGGGTGTCACGAAAACGTTTTTTACGCAATTTCCTTGTAGTTTTTTGACATACCACGAATTGGTATATTAAAAAGGGTAAAATGACCTTCTAAATCAGTTGGTGTGACTAGTCAACAAGACTTCTATAGGGGCCGATTTTGAGAGCAAAAACTAGTATAAAATTGCATGAAAGTTTATAAAAAGCATAGAACATGGTGACTCACCTTCCCATGTGGTTATATTACTTAATGTCTAAGTATGTAGGTCTCATTTGACCAGCAGCTGTCGAAATTAGGCCATGGAATAAGCCATGTTTGATGCTAGAACAAAAACAATGAGAAAAAGTAAAAAGTGGATCTACTAATTCACTTTTTAGAGTCCTCCTTCTTTTCCATGTGACCTAACATGCTTGTCCTTAAGGCTCCTTCAATGTCAAATTAAGACACGACCCCATTGACCCTTGAATTCGTGACTCTACAAGGGAGGAAGAAGACAAGCCTAACTTAGAAAAATCAAAAGAATAACTTACCTAAATTACCTTGTCTTCTAGCTCACAATCATCTTCTTTCCAACTCTTGCCTTGTCACACACCACATGTCCGAAATTATGCAGAGAACATGGGCATTTATTGAGCCAATAAACCATGTAATAAACTAAGGAAAAAGTATAGTCATTTGACATTAAAAATTAACAAAACAAAAATCAAATTCTAAGGCACTCTCTACCTTATACGTAAGTTTAGTGTCATTTCCCCTCTTGCACTCCACACCTACGAATTTGGTAAGCTCTCTCCTCTCTCTTCTAAGCTTCATCTTCTTCCTTTGAAGCTCTTAAGTCCATTAATGGAGATGTAACTTCTATCTTCATCTTTAAGGTAATTTCTTAGCAATTCTTGTCAAGCCTTGAAGCAAAACTCTTCCTAGCTTAACATCAAGTGTTCGACATCAATTAGTTCTCCAAGGAGGTTGTCCAAACCAACATTAAACCAAGGAGCATCTCAAGGTTATCTTAAGGTAGTTTTAATGCTTGTAAATCCTTAAAGCACATTTTTATGTGTAACCAAGTTCTACTTCTTCTAAGTCTCTTTTTCTTCTTCATTTTGATGAAGGAAAACTTGCTCTTCATTACCTTTGGGTGAGCCGAAATTATAAGAGAAAAGGTCTAAGGTAAAGTCTTGTAAAACTACTTCCAAATCTACTTAAGATCTTTGTTGAAGATCTAACTCCTAAACATCCTTCATCTCTTGCATAAACCGAAAGGAGCAAAAAAATTACCTTGGAGAAAGCTTGGAGATTCAAGAAGAAGTTCAAGCACTTAACCACCTTGTTAAGAAGTAAGTTTACTATATAAATCTTTATTATAAGCTTTGTTGAGCTTCTAAAAATTATACAAAAATTAAGTACACCTCCTAGGTTTATTAAAACCGAAAACATATGGTATTATATGCCAAAAATACAATCTATAACTTATATAGAAAATATTTACCTTAAGACACATTTTTGTGTCACAAAATTTAGTTATGTTACAATATTAATTCAAGCCGAATTACCAAGGGCAAAAATGCTTATTTTTGAGCTAAGAATTTAATAAGACATTACAATAATTTATACATGAGTTATATGACTCCTATGAATTTATTTATAATTACTTAGACATATAAATCCACTTTTATATAACATAAGGTCATTTAAATATGGCCGAATGTTCTACTTGATAAATAGTTTTAATGAGCTACTTAGGTATATAAATTTATATCATAAAGTTTGGTGAGTTAAAAATATTCTATTAGTGTCTAAATGACTAATTAATTAAGTTATGTGGATTAAATGTAATTTTACAAAGTTTAGTGTGCTTATTATAAAAACCGTGAGCTAAGGGGCTGTTTGGTGTAATTATAATACAATATAAGGTTAGGAATTAAGTTTAAGAATTTTAGATAATTTAAACAAGCTTTGAAATAACTTTTTATAAAGTTTTGGCTATTATGTAATTTATAAAAGTTGTTATGAAAGTTTATATTTATTAGTGGGCGAATTCATAATTAAGAGAATTATTAGGTTCACTTTCGAAATTTTAAGGGATTAATATTTAGACTATAGTTTATAAGTTATTAAGTAACTAATAGAAAGTTTTGGGGTGAAAATGTAATTAATGGAAAGTTCAAGACAAAGCCGAATTCTTTGGGGTTAGTTTGGTAATTTAGGAATTTATAAATATATATTCGGCATTTATGGAGAATTAAAATTAAAACTATAGTTTACATGACATTGTGAAAAAGTTATAAGATTTTGTGGTTAGATTGTAATTATAAGAAATAAATTATTAAAGCCGAGAATTTAAGGGGCTAAGTTGTAATTTTGAGAGTTATAATATTTAAAAGCTACATACCAAAATATTAGGGATGGCTTTGCAATTTAGCTAAATAAGAAGTTAAAACTCTATAATATAAAGAGATTAGAATTTAAGAGTAAAGTTTATGAATTAATGTGGTTGTTTTGTAAATAACCGAAATACAAGTTTAAGAATTTAGATTTAAATAAATATAGGTCCTATATGGATATTTGGAGGATTTAGAAGAAAGAATTTTGATTAAAGGAATTATGGAATTGGAACTATGGCTTACATGGTTATAAGGAATTAAAGGATAAACAATAAATATTATTTATGGTTAAAAGGAGAATAATAAAACTATAAGAATTTTATGTCTATGTATGACATATAAATATAGTTAAGAGATTATAAGTTGTTATGTCACCTAGACAAATAAAATAAACAACAAATGCAATAAACACATATATGTGCATTAAAGGATTTATAAATAAATCAAAAGGGATAACAAATAAGTTATACATTAAATCATGAGGTGATTAAAAGAAATAAACCTCACATGAAATAACAATATGAAATTTGTTAAAAGATCCAATAGAATTATATAAGGGTAACATAAATTAACCCTCTCAGTTAATCCTATTCTAGGACTTTGTTTGACCAGACGTTGACCGGGAATTTACAAGTACAGTCTACGGTGAACGGTATGGGATTCTTGCAACCTGTTTTCTAACGGATTACACCGGCTTGTGTGCTATCTGTTGTTTGAAATAACGACCAAGATAATTAATATAAACTGTTGTTTTACTCTTGCACACTGTGGTATTATTTTATGTGCGTGAATGTTGCTGACTACATCGTGTATGTCCCACGCATACAAACACTACTATACCAGTGGATTAAACACCTGCGTTTCAGTATACCGAGGACTTGTACTCAAGTCTCTCACTAACTTCAGTTTATAACAAACGTCATTATCCTAAACGTGATAATTGACAATACACATTGTGTTCTTGTTTAACGTCTTTATATGACACTTAACAACTCTATACTACGAGAATGAGGAGCCCAGTTGGATCTGGCCATGCATGCTACAGGAGTTGTACCTGTCTCAGGTCGTCTCCTATCTACGTCGCGACGGAACATTCAGTTGGGAGGAAGACTTTATTCCTTCCGGGATTCAAATGCCCTTCAGTTCGAGGAAGGCTTTATTCCTCTAGTGGGTTCTTATTTCCCACGCCATTCAGTTCAGGGTTTAACTACGTTATCTCCTGGGGTTTATACCCAACCTTTCTTTATAACGAGGTCACTATACCTCCACTATTATTTCAGATATAGTTATAACTGTCAGTCCCATCGTGTGGACCGACTATCAGTAAAGAATTTCAGTTCAGCTAACTCGACCTTCTGTGTCTTGTTCTATGTGACATTATTGTCCTTGTATGGATACTTGTTATTATCAGACTATGCTTGTTTACAGCTTTATAAAAATGAACTGCATGTATTCGACAAAGTAGTTGGTGTGGCCCGGTAGACGATGGGCTGCACGTTTTCCATACCAGCATTGTTTGCTGAGCCCCTTTGGGGCACCCCCATTTTTCAGGTACCTGAAGTTGAGGAGATCACCGCACTGAGTGTAGGTGGGGTAGACCAAGCTTTGGGAGTCTACTATTAGTTATTTGTTTTATTTCAGTATTATACTTTGAGATTGATTCCTAGTATCTCGGGTTGTATCTGTATTCCAGACCGTGACATTTGAGGATTGTATTTGGACTTAGCCTTGTTGGTCACAAGGGTGGCCAACGGCATTGTAATACCGCCCGGTTGTTGTATTTATTTCCGCTGCAGTTGTATTTTGTTTGGGAGTGATCGCCGTTCAGTTTATTGGATTTCGGGTTGGGGTATTACAAAAATGGTATCAGAGCGTAGTTACGCTCTGGATACAAGGATACACCGAGATTAGGATATCTAAGACTTAGGTTAAGGGTTGAGAGATAGTATTGAAAGAGTTTAAGTTAGTTTTACTTAGACCACTATCCAAGACCAAGATTTTGACCACAGTGCCTAATATACCTCAACATCCTGCAGATGTCGGGAAGAGGAGGACGACGTGGACAGGCTGATGAGGAGCCAAACGTCAGGCTGGCAGACATTGCCACCTTAATCGCTCAGGCATTCGCACAGGCGGGGGTTGGACAGCAGCAGCAGCTACCTCACACCACCACCCCCAGAGAGAGAGATTGGGTGAAGAGTTTGGCTGATCTGAGGCCAACTGCATTCAAGGGGCAGACTGACCCTGCTCACTTGGAGACCTACATCATGGAGGGAGACAGCGTTCGAGACGCTTGCAGTCCCAGCTAGGGAAAAAGTAAGACTTGCTGCCTTTTATCTGAAGGATGCAGCTAGATGGTGGAACATGGAACATGGTGAAAGCCGACCACCTGGATGACCCAGCTTTTACTTGGGGACATTACACTGCATTACTTAGGGGCAAATACTACCCGGCCCACACCAGGATGGTGAAGACGGGAGTTTGACGCCTTGGAGCAGACGGGGAAGATGTCAGTGGATGAGTACTATGCGAAGTTCACTTCGCTACTCAGACTATTACCCGGCATAGGATACTCGGACCAGGTGTTGGTCGACCGATTCTACGGGGGACTGAGCCCTCGACTTCAGTTTGGGATGGGACCAATCATCCCCACCAGTTTACAGGTAAAACAAGGAGACATAAACCAGTTGGAAATTTATTACCTACTATACCCCGTCATGGGAGATTTGGAGATTAATACCTTGAGATTTCAGGAATGCTATCATGCTGCCTCCGTAGTGGAGATCACTTGTAAGAGAAGGGATGCTTTGAGCTCCCAAAAGAGGAAGGACGGACCTGGTGGCGATGATGCCAAGCAGGGGAACTCCAACAAAAGAAACAACCCTATCAGAAAGGACAGGGGTCCTATCAAGGGAAAGGGAACCAAACTACTGGGAACCCCCAGTCAGGAACCTACGGAGTGGCAACTTCACAGAAAACCTACCCACCTAAGGGTAGGCACTCTAATCAAACAGTTAAATTTTGAGACTTTGGTGATTACTTCAGCACCGTTAGAATGAATAATTGACCTTGATTGTATTAGGTTCTGGATCTGGCTCAAACACGGGCCAGCAGAAGTATATCCGCCGTTTCAACTGTAAACAGTGCGGAAGGATCACCCCGGCGTGGACTGCCAGGGGGAGAAAGTCATGTGCCGCTACTGTCAGATACTCGGGCATCGTGCCTTCGAGTGTATCCGAAACCCGGAGAGCAGGAACTACCGCCCGGGAGCAAAGCCAAACCCAGGCCAAGAGAATGGAGCTAGCGATACTCGCCCTCCACCAACAAACCAAACTCAGGGGTACAAGGGCAAAGGCCCAGCATCGGGACCCGCCCTGCATGTCATGGACCGCTCAGATGAGGCTGGTCCTTCTACTAACCCAGGTATTTCTAAACCGTGTGAACCTATTATCGAGCAATGGATGATGTGAATGTGTGCTTGCATGCCTTGATTGCCTAATTGAGTAGGAAAGAATTAGTAAGACTCACTAGTAAAAATTTAAACCACGTAGGAAGCTATAAGATATGCTTTCCTATCCCCTCACCGCCCTCCCTGGAGGAAAACATTATCAAGGTACAAGAACCAGGGAACGAACAATGTAAGGTTATCCAACCAGGTTTGATATTACTCAAAGGATACCTAACACCGGAGACACAAATGCAATCATCAGAAATGTCAAGAATTGGGAGCAGGACCAGGAGGGTTCTACACTCCGGAATTTCCAGGAGGATCAAAAATGAAGCTGAAAATGATGTGCTTAGGAAAAGATTGGAATCCATACACAAAAACCTACCAAGATACAAGAAATGGAGATGGAGCACAAGTACCAAAAATCCCAGAAGAATTTTTACCAATTGTGGAACAAGCAGTTAATACAGCTCAACAACTGGAAGGAGATCCAGTTCCCAATCTAAGGGCTGATCTATGTATCATCAACTTCTATGAAGAAGGAGGCCTTAGGACTACACCAGGACAATGATGAAACAAAAGGGTCCCTTGAACAGGGGATACCAGTATTGTCCTTGTCAATTGGAGATGACGCAGAGTTCCTTTATGGCGAGCAGAAGCGTGTGGACCTTGCAAGAAAATCATATTGAGTTCAGGAGATGTTTTAATAATGGGTGGAAAGTCAAGGTTGCTATACCATGGAATTAAGAGGATTAAATTAAACACAGCACCTTCGACAGTGATAAACACCACTCACATGAGACCAGGAAGATTAAGTTTAACCTTTAGAAAGTACTAGTGTTGTAATTGTTTTTGGACTTCAGAAAGGAGATCATCTCATCAATGAAGCATTATTGTTTGTGAAAGTGAATGTCTTTAGACCCCATCATGTATCAAAGTACTTACTCAGATTCTGTTATTAGGTTGTGCTAAGGAGACGGAAGGTGCCTTAAGTATACTTACTGAGGAGGAGGCCCGCAAGGGCGGCTCGATTCTCACTGGTACCTTTCCGGTTAATGGAGTGGATGCATTAGTACTGTTCGACTCCGGAGCCTCACATACTTTCGTTTCGCCTACGCTTGCGGGGAAGTTGGGGCTAGACGCAGTAGAGTTACCTGATTTTAAGGTGGCACTCCCGTCTAAGGAGAAGATCAGTTGCACTCGTCTTTATAGAGGAGCCACTATCAGTATTAAGGAGGAGGAATTTCCTATTGACCTTATTGAGTTCAGAGGTCTAGGATTCGACGTTATAGCCGGGATGGACTGGCTGGGGCGGCACAGAGGCCGCATTCTTTGTGCAGAGCGCAGACTGTTGCTTAAGAGCCCATCAGGAGTGACAGTATCTTACCGTCAGAGCCCTAGGGCACCATCGATAAAAGTTATATCTGCTATGTCCATGTACAAGCACGTCAGGAAGCAGAAGGAGGTATATCTATGTTATGTTCAGAATGTAGAGCATGACCCTGATTTTGATCCAGCTTTGCCAGTGGTGTCGGAATTTCCAGATATTTTTCCAAAGGAACTTCCAGGCTTACCGCCATCCAGAGAGGTAGAGTTCTCCATCGAATTACTACCAGGTACCGGTCCCATAGCTAAGGCACCGTACCGTATGGCACCAGCAGAGATGGCTGAGCTGAAAGAACAGCTGAAAGATTTATTAGACAAGGGATACATACGACCTAGTGTATCTCCTTGGGGAGCACCAGTGCTTTTTGTGAAAAGAAAGATGGAAGCCTTCGGTTATGCATTACAGAGAGCTTAATGCAGTGTCGGTGAAGAACAAATATCCACTACCACGGATTGATGATTTGTTTGATCAGTTGAGAGGAGCAAAAGTGTTTTCAAAGATCGATTTGAGATCAGGCTACCATCAGATACCCATCAGGGAGCAAGACATAGAAAAGACAGCATTCAGAACACGGTATGGCCACTATGAGTTTACAGTCATGCCTTTTGGCTTGTCAAATGCACCTGCAGTCTTCATGGATTTGATGAACAGATTATTCAGAGAGCAGTTGGATAAGACCGTGGTTGTATTCATCGATGACATAATCTACTCAAAGTCTAAAGAAGAGCATGAGAGTCACCTTCGACATACACTTCAGATCTTAAGGGAGAACCAGCTTTATGCTAAGTTCTCCAAATGTGAGTTTTGGTTGGACAGAGTTTCCTTTTTAGGACATGTTATCTCTGATGCTGGGATCGCAGTGGATCCAGCGAAGATAGAAGCAGTTCGCACTTGGCCTAGGCCAAAGACAGTTACGGACATCAGGAGTTTCCTTGGTTTAGCAGGTTACTACAGAAGGTTTGTCAGAGACTTCTCCAAAATAGCCAAACCTATGACCAGCTTAATGAAGAAGGACGCACCTTTCACATGGACTACTGAATGTGAGACCTCATTCGAGCTTCTGAAGAATGCCTTGACATCAGCACCAGTTTTGACTATACCTGAAGGCACAGAGGGTTATGAAGTTTACTGTGATGCATCAGGCAGGGGATTAGGGTGTGTACTCATGCAGAATGGGAAGGTAGTCGCCTACGCTTCCCGACAGTTGAAGAAACATGAGGAAAACTATCCCACACATGACTTGGAGCTTGGAGCTATTGTTTTTGCCTTGAAGATCTGGCGCCACTACCTGTATGGTGTCCAGATGACCGTATATTCGGATCATAAGAGTTTGAAATATGTATTCACCCAGAAGGAGTTAAACATGAGACAAAGAAGATGGGTTGAATTTCTTAAGGATTATGACATTGATTTGCAGTACAAGGAAGGAAAGCTAATGTTGTAGCAGACGCATTGAGTCGACGAGCATATTCTCTAATGCCATTGTGGCTAGCTCGAGTCTTATGGACGACATACGCAGAGCACAGCAGAGTGATCAGCGAATGATGGAGATCAGTCAGAAGTTGACTGACGGTACATTTGAGGGTGGAAAGTATGAGTTCCAGTTACATGATGATGGACTCATCAGATTGAAGGGAAGATTGTGTATTCCCAGAGACAGCACAGATATAAAGGAGCATATTCTTCGAGAGTCCCACACTTCTACCACATCTGTCCATCCAGGAGCTTCTAAGATGTACAAAGATCTAAAGAGGTATTTCTGGTGGAGTGGTATGAAGGGCGACGTGACAGAGTATGTGATTCGATGTCTCACTTGTCAGAAAGTGAAATTCGAACATAGACGACCTGGAGGTATGGTACAGTCTATGCCAGTTCCAGAGTGGAAGTTTTATGATATCTCCATGGACTTCGTGGTGGGACTACCACCTACGAGAGGAGGACTTAATATGATTTGGGTGTTGTTGATCGATTGACTAAGGTTGCTAGGTTATTCCGATTGATGAAAGACACTTGGAAAGTGCCTAAGTTAGCAGAGCTATTTGAGAAAGAGATATCAGACATCATGGAGTTCCAAAGACTATTGTTTCAGATCGAGATACTAGATTTCTCTCACGATATTGGCGAGCTACTCGCGAAGCACTTGGCACTGAATTGAAGCTTAGCACAGCATTTCATCCTCAGACAGATGGTCAGTCAGAGAGGACTATTCAGACCTTAGAGGACATGCTACGAGCATGTGCCTTGGATTTCAGGGCAGCTGGATAGATAGATTACATCTCATCGAGTTTGCTTACAACAACAGCTATCACGCCTCTATACAGATGTCACCTTTTCAGGCTTTATATGGCAGACCATGCCACACCTTTGTGCTGGGACGAGTCTAGTGAGACCGTCATCATTGGGCCTGAGTACTTGGAGCAAGTCCAGGCAGAAGTTCAGCAGATCAGAAACAATATGAAAGCAGCACAGGACAGACAGAAATCATATGCTGATGAGAGGCGACGAGACCTTGAGTTCGCAGTTGGCGACCAGGTATTTCTACGAGTTTCACCCATGAAGGGTGTATTCAGATTTGGTCAGAAGGGCAAGCTAAGCCCGAAATTTGTAGGACCCTACGCTATCATAGAGCGGGTGGGCCTAGTGGCATATCGACTTGATTTGCCAGCCGAGTTGGGCAAAGTACACAATGTTTTTCACGTGTCTCAGCTTAAAATACATGCCTCATCCTTCTCATGTTCTACAACCAGAGACACTCTCTTTAGAACCAACAATGCGGTATGTGGAAACACCGCAAAGAATCTTAGATAGGAAGACACGAGAGACTCGAAACAAGTCTGTGAGCCTCGTGAAGGTTCTTTGGTCGAACCACGATGTGGAAGAGGCCACATGGGAACTCGAAGCTGATATGCGAGCGAAGTTTCCCTCATTATTTACCGACTAGGCACTTTAGTCTAGGGTACGGGGGCGTACCCTTCTTTTTGGGGGGGGTTTAGGGGGGTAGAGCCTTTTCATTTTTTAGTTTAGTGTGTGCATTTCAGTTGTTGCACTTTTGTGCATTTCAGTTGTTGCACTTTTGTGCATTTCAGTGACACTTGTCTTGTATGTGTTCTTGTGTAACACTGTGTTTGAATGTACCTTGTACTTCTACTTGATTGTGTGTACTTCATTACACTACAATGGAAATATTATATGCACTACGTTGCACCATTTGAAATGAAAAGTGATTGTGTTCACTGCCTTGCTTTACACTGCAAGTATATGTTATGACATTCCAAGTATTTCTGTTGTACTTGATATACACTATGAACTTAGGGATATAGAGACTTGGGACTTGATCCCTAAAAATTAGATTGAGTTGTGGATACTTAGTGGAACTTGATTCCCCCACAACCTTATACTTTAAATATGAGACTTCGGGGCGAAGTCCTTTTTTAAGGGGGGTAGATTGAAATACCCCAAATCTAAATAATATTATTAAATCATTATTTATTGGAATATAATCCAAACATAAATCAGTTCACGTACGCATGCAAACCCATGCATGAAAACGTTACGTAAAAATAGTCGTTTCACCATAAACGCTAAAACGCCTTAGAAACATGTGATCAAGCATGACCTTGTATGACCTTCTAAAACTCAAACCAAATGGTCATACACTCATCATATGAATATAAAATATATTCCCTAAGCTATATTCAGTCAAATACGCAAAACGCTCGGGAGTGCTCACGCGCGCCCCTTAAAGCAAGAAAAGCTCGGAGGAGTGCCGAGGTGGCACGAACTCCTATAAAATTAATTCCTAGAGTTCCTAATATCATTATTACCATTCTAAAGATAACCCACGAAGTGGTTCATCAAAATTCAACAAAACCACAGGAGGATTTCTTAACGCTCCTTTTTGCCCGGGGTGTCCCGATGGCCCGTAAATTATGTCATGGGTTGATATAACCTCATATAACCAATGTAACATCTTAATATATGTTTATTTACTATAATAAGTGTTTACAAACACTTGGAACTCATAAAAACAATTTGTTTCCCAAAATTTCCTTAGAGCACAAAAACACACCTTCGGGTGTCACGAAAACGCGTTTTACGCAATTGCCTTGTAGTTTTTGACATACCACGAATTGGTAATATTAAAAAGGGTTAAAATGACCTTCTAAATCAGTTGGTGTGACTAGTCAACAAGACTCTCTATAGGGGCCGATTTTGAGAGCAAAAACTAGTATAAAAATTGCATTAAAGTTTATAAAAAGCATAGAACATGGTGACTCACCTTCCCATGTGTTATATTACTTATGTCTAAGTATGTAGGTCTCATTTGACCAGCAAGCTGTCGAAATTAGGCCATGGAATAAGGCCATGTGAGCTAGAACAAAAACAAATGAGAAAAAGTAAAAGTGGATCTAGAAAAAAAAATAGAATATGAATTCATTTCTGATCTTTATATAACATGCTTGCTTGTTGTATTCTAGATCATCAAGTCAATCAATTAAGACACCCCATTGACCCTTGAATTCGTGACTCTACAAGGGAGGAAGAAGACAAGCCTAACTTAGAAAAATCAAAAGAATAACTTACCTAAATTACCTGTCTTCTAGCTCACAATCATCTTCTTTCCAACTCTTGCCTTGTCACACACCACATGTCCGAAATATGAGCAGAGAACATGGGCATTTATTGAGCCAATAAACCATGTAATAAACTAAGGAAAAAGTATAGTCATTTGACATTAAAAATTAACAAAACAAAAATCAAATTCTAAGGCACTCTCTTACCTTATACGTAAGTTTAGTGTCATTTCCCCTCTTGCACTCCACACCTACGAATTTGGTAAGCTCTCTCCTCTCTCTTCTAAGCTTCATCTTCTTCCTTTGAAGCTCTTAAGTCCATTAATGGAGATGTAACTTCTATCTTCATCTTAAGGTAATTTCTTAGCAATTCTTGTCAAGCCTTGAAGCAAAACTCTTCCTAGCTTAACATCAAGTGTTCGACATCAATTAGTTCTCCAAGGAGGTTGTCCAAACCAACATTAAACCAAGGAGCATCTCAAGGTTATCTTAAGGTAGTTTTAATGCTTGTAAATCCTTAAAGCACATTTTTATGTGTAACCAAGTTCTACTTCTTCTAAGTCTCTTTTCTTCTTCATTTTGATGAAGGAAAACTTGCTCTTCATTTACCTTTGGGTGAGCCGAAATATAAGAGAAAGGTCTAAGGTAAAGTCTTGTAAAAACTACTTCCAAATCTACTTAAGATCTGTTGAAGATCTAACTCCTAAACATCCTTCATCCTTGCATAAAACCGAAAAGGAGCAACAAATTACCTTGGAGAAAGCTTGGAGATTCAAGAAGAAGTTCAAGCACTTAACACCTTGTTAAGAAGTAAGTTTACTATATAAATCTTTATATTATAAGCTTTGTTGAGCTTCTAAAAATTATACAAAAATTAAGTACACCTCCTAGGTTTATTAAACCGAAACCATATGGTATTATATGCCAAAAATACAATCTATAACTTATATAGAAAATATTTACCTTAAGACACATTTTGTGTCACAAAATTTAGTTATGTTACATATTAATTCATGCCGAATTACCAAGGGCAAAAATGCTTATTTTTGAGCTAAGAATTTATATAAGACATTACAATAATTTATACATGAGTTATATGACTCCTATGAATTTATTTATAATTACTTAGACATATAAATCCACTTTTATATAACATAAGGTCTCATTTAAATTATGGCCGAATGTTCTACTTGATAAATAAGTTTTAATGAGCTACTTAGGTATATAAATTTATATCATAAAGTTTGGTGAGTTAAAAATATTCTATTAGTGTCTAAATGACTAATAATTAAGTTATGTGGATTAAATGTAATTTTTACAAAGTTTAGTGTGCTTATTATAAAAACCGTGAGCTAAGGGCTGTTTGGTGTAATTATAATACAATATAAGGTTAGGAATTAAGTTTAAGATTTTAGATAATTTAAACAAGCTTTGAAATAACTTTTTATAAAGTTTTGGGCTATTATGTAAATTATAAAAGTTGTTATGAAAGTTTATAATTTATTAGTGGGCGAATTCATAATTAAGAGTATTATTAGGTTCACTTTCGAAATTTTAAGGATTAAATATTTAGACTATAGTTATAAGTTATTAAGTAACTAATAGAAAGTTTTGGGGTGGGTGAAAATGTAATTAATGGAAAGTTCAAGACCAAAGCCGAATTCTTTGGGGTTAGTTTGGTAATTTAGGAATTTATAATATATATTATTCGGCATTTATGGAGAATTAAAATTAAAACTATAGTTTACATGACATTGTGAAAAAGTTATAAGATTTTGTGGTTAGATTGTAATTATAAGAAATAAATTATTAAAGCCGAGAATTTAAGGGGCTAAGTTGTAATTTTTGAGAGTTATAATATTTAAAAGCTACATACCAAAATATTAGGGATGGCTTTGCAATTTAGCTAAATAAGAAGTTAAAACTCTATAATATAAAGAGATTAGAATTTAAGAGTAAAGTTTATGAATTAATGTGGTGTTTTGTAAATAACCGAAATACAAGTTTAAGAATTTAGATTTAAATAAATATAGGTCCTATATGGATATTTGGGGATTAGAAGAAAGAATTTTGATTAAAGGAATTATGGAATTGGAACTATGGCTTACATGGTTATAAGGAATAAAGGATAAACAATAAATATTATTATGGTTTTAAAAGGAGAATAATAAAACTATAAGAATTTTATGTCTATGTATGACATATAAATATAGTTAAGAGATTATAAGTTGTTATGTCACCTAGACAAATAAAATAAACAACAAATGCAATAACAACATATATGTGCATTAAAGGATTTATAAATAAATCAAAAGGGATAACAAATAAGTTATACATTAAATCATGAGGTGATTAAAAGAAATAAACCTCACATGAAATAATAACAATATGAATTTGTTAAAAGATCCAATAGAATTATTATATAGGGTAACATAAATTAACCCTCTCAGTTAATCCTATTCTAGGACTTTGTTTGACCAGACGTTGACCGGGAATTACAAGTACAGTCTACGGTGAACGGTATGGGATTCTTGCAACCTGTTTTCTAACGGATTACACCGGCTTGTGTGCTATCTGTTGTTTGAAATAACGACCAAGATAATTAATGTAAATGTTGTTTTACTCTTGCCACTGTGGTATTATTTTATGTGCGTGATTGTTGCTGACTACATCGTGTATGTCCCACGCATACAAACACTACTATACCAGTGGATTAAATACCTGCGTTTCAGTATACCGAGGACTTGTACTCAAGTCTCTCACTAACTTCAGTTTATAACAAACGTCATTATCCTAAACGTGATAATTGACAATACACATTGTGTTCTTGTTTAACGTCTTTATATGACACTTAACAACTATATACTACGAGAATGAGGAGCCCAGTTGGATCTGGCCATGCATGCTACAGGAGTTGTACCTGTCTCAGGTCGTCTCCTATCTACGTCGCGACGGAACATTCAGTTGGGAGGAAGACTTTATTCCTTCCGGGATTCAAATGCCCTTCAGTTCGAGGAAGACTTTATTCCTCTAGTGGGTTCTTATTTCCCACGCCATTCAGTTCAGGGTTTAACTACGTTATCTCCTGGGGTTTTTATACCCAACCTTTCTTTTAACGAGGTCACTATACCTCCACTATTTCAGATATTCAGTTATAACTGTCAGTCCCATCGTGTGGACCGACTATCAGTAAAGAATTTCAGTTCAGCTAACTCGACCTTCTGTGTCTTGTTCTATGTGACATTATTGTCCTTGTATGGATACTTGTTATTATCAGACTATGCTTGTTTACAGCTTTATAAAAATGAACTGCATGTATTCGACAAAGTAGTTGGTGTGGCCCGGTAGACGATGGGCTGCACGTTTTCCATACCAGCATTGTTTGCTGAGCCCCTTTGGGGGCACCCCCATTTTTCAGGTACCTGAAGTTGAGGAGATCACCACACTGAGTGTAGGTGGGGTAGACCAAGCTTTGGGAGTCTACTATTAGTTAATTTTTTATTTCAGTATATACTTTGAGTTTGATTCTAGTATCTCGGGTTGTATCTGTATTCCAGACCGTGACATTTGAGGATTGTATTTGGACTTAGCCTTGTTGGTCACAAGGGTGGCCAACGGCATTGTAATACCGCCCGGTTGTTGTATTTATTTCCGCTGCAGTTGTATTTTGTTTGGGAGTGTCGCCGTTCAGTTTATGGATTTCGGGTTGGGGTATTACAGTCGGTCCATTCCAGTAGCTTGCATACGGGAATTTTTTCTGGCCGACCGAACTTGCAAGTCCGGTCGCAAGTTCGGTCCATTCTAGAAGGTTTCTGACGGGAGAATTTTCTGGTCCGACCGAACTTGCAAGTCCGGTCGCAAGTCCAGTTCGGCCCAGTACTTCAGTTTTAAAATCTGTTTTTGGGTGTTTTCTTTACCCATTGTTTTCCCAATCTTTACTGATACTTCCCCACATGATTTAGCACTAATTAAGCCCTCTAAATCACCTTGGTTCATCCATCAAACTTACTACTCAATTCCTACATTCACTTACACAATCTTTCCTCACTTCTTCCCAACACTTGCATCAGTTTCCATTTTACTTATGCTACAGATTTTTGTTTTCCTTCTTATGCTACAGATTTTTCCCTCTACTCTTATACTCCAATACCTCCTCATCCAATGCCACTCTTAGCACCTTAAATACATTAGCTCACAACCTAGTTCCATCTCATTTACAAACCCATATTCAAATCTGTTACAAGGTACTAGCATTCCTCCTAAACTCTCCAAATACTTCCTCTTCTTAAACAACTCAAGTCCTCTCCTTTCCACACAAATTTTGACATGGTCTCCCCATATTTTCACATCCTCCACACATTATTTCAGCTCACAAATTGCTCATTCACATACCTATTTATACAACACTTATCACACATTTCAACTCTACCACCACATTAAAATCCCTGCACATACACATTCACTACCCAATGTTTTCCCAAGCTTTTAAACTTCATTTAAAAGGCTTCAAAACTGTTACATTCTCTTCTCCAATACATTACTACATCACTACTACTCATACTACATACATTCCTCATTGTTAGATACTTAAAATCTGTTACAATGCAATACACAAACTAACCCAAGGTAAGAGCATTACCTTGACTTGCTAGTTTCCTCTTTCTTTCCTTTCCTTCTCTTCTTTTCCTCTTTCCTTCTTCTGGTTTTCGGTTTATATTCAAGGAATGGGCAATGCTACAGCAACCCATACCAATACACACAAACACTTAGCATGCATTTTATACTAACCCTAGAATTTAAATGTTTTAGGGTTTAGACAAGGGTATTACCTTTCAATGGATGAATGGAGTTCTTGAATAGCAAAAGAATAAGATTCCTAGCCCAACAAGAGAGCCAAAATCGGCTGGAACAAGGAGGACCAAGAGTTCAAAAACTGAAAATCCTTATAATACCAATGAGAGCTAGAAATGAAGGATTTTTGAAATTCTTTTTACCTCAAGATGATAAGGAGGTGAAGGTGCTTCTAATGGTGGCCTCAAATCTTCAAATGGTGAATACCCATAAAATCGAAAATGAAGCTTTTGGATTTTTGAAAGGAGGAAAGTGTTCTCCTTTGCAAGGGGATTCCAATGGTGTAATTTTTATTGGATTTGGAGAAGGTTTGAGTGCTCAAAGAGAGGAGAGAAGAAGAGAGTTGAGTGGGTTCTTCATATCCCCATGGCCATCGCAGGAGAAGGAGAAAAATCAGAGAAAGAAGAAGGAGGGGGAAACGTGAGGGATGAGGGGAAAGTGAGGAGAGAGAGTCTCTTTTCTTTCTTTGTTTCCTTTATTTACTTTGTTTGTCTTTTAGCAAATAAGAGGAGAATTAAGAGGGTGTGAGAGAGTGAGCTGGCCGCCCCCCTACACACACACACAATCAAATTTTGCTTTTTATTTGCAAAAGTGGACACATTAATTTTTCTTATTTACATTCTCACCCCACAACTTCCCGGTTGTTACAGTTTATACTAACCGGTACCCGTTTTCCGGAATTTTCTCGTTTAATTAATTTTATTGGTTCTAAAGCTTCACCAATATTAGTGACTATTTAGTTGACCAAAATTGTTGCGAGTCTGTTTGACTTGCTTAAAGTCGCGTTTTCCCGGTTTCCTCGAAAAAACGCGCTTTAAAGTTCGTTTATGCTTTTAATCCATTTTAAGGATCCGTTTTCTTCGGGAGTTGTTCCCTTATATTATTTAGGCACTATTAAGCCTTAAAAATCCATATAATACTCTAACCGAGGTATCCCCTCTTATGGTTATTTAACGCTTACTTAGCGTTTTTCGCTTTTTAAGCGTTTCTCCATTTCTTTTGGACTCATCTTTCCTTACCATAATTATTTAGGCATTATTGGCCCTCAAATACGTATTAGAATAATCTTGATCCCTATATTTAAGTTCGGGGTATTTCAATCTACCCCCCTTAAGAAACTTTGTCCTCAAAGTTATTCAAGGTTATAGGGTTACAATACTTCCTCGGTTATACTTGCCTAATTCCAAAGCCATACATTCCTCCTCCTTACAATTCTCAAATTCGTTACTCAAGGTTTATCCATACCATACCATACCAATATACAATAGTTACTCCAATCCGTACTACTACCAACCATCCGGTTCCTTATTACAAAGTTTATACATACATACAGTGCAAAGCTATCCCCAAGGCAATGCAGTACACAACACAATTCCGCAGGCACTCAGGTCATCTAGACACAGGACTCCTCTATGTCCCGCTGCCCTTGGAATAATACAATACGCTATACTATGATCTTCTCCGGTATAAGCTTCTGACCGGTCCTCATTCTCTAGTCTAAGGAAAATCCTTCCCAATAGCTAATTAGAAATCTTTCTAAAGCATCCAACTCCAAATTCCAATTTATATTCCTTACTTCTATCCTATGTGTGATTCTTGTGACCACTTGAGGGGAGCTTCGAGAATCATTCGACCCTGAGGTGATCAGCATCAGTGTTGAACTATCTTTCCACCCCAATTTGTGTTCGGTTTCCCTCGATCTGATCAGGATCAAGTTCGACTTCCCACATCAGTTTCAAACAATAGATAATGCAATCATTTTCATTTTCTACCTTTTTACTCTTCCTAGTCATAATTACAATTTCATACAACTCCAAAGGATGGAATTCAGTCCATCAGCCATTCTCAATCTACTTCCCAAATACTTTCCTCGGAATTCGATGCCTAAGTGCTCATTTCATCAATCTTCTCTACTTTCATCCATTACTCTCTATTATCTCTAATATTCTAACTAGGGAATACAATACTTATGAAATTCAGATGTCCTCAATTTACTTCCAATAACATACTTACGAATACACCACTCATGGGCTACATTTCTCTACTACTCATAATCAATTCGTACTACCTCTTTAAGGGCTACAATACTTGTGGAAGTCCGTCCACTACTCATCCTCAATTCCTCATTACAATCACCTAGGGAACTCAATTTCCTCCAGGTTCTACATCGGTTTTATACCGACTCATGCATCGTAATGCCAAGTCTAAGTTCAAATGGACATACACAATAGGAATTATCATTTCCCAAAGAGTTTCTCTACTCTTCCTTACAAATACTCTCACATTGGAGTTACAAGATGGTTATATTCATTCAATGGTATTCGCATCTCTTGTGCCTAATTACCACAATTGTAATATGAATGAATACGTATGTTTGTCTTACATGAGTACTAATCGTCAATTCGATCTCATTTGTGCTATGCACATTATAGTTTCTGTGTTTTATTCATGAAACTTACATTAAGCGGTTTTCGCTCTACCCCCCTTAAAAGGGATTACGCCCACGTAATCTACCATATGTTACTATTAAACATTGGTTTACCTCGATTTGGGCAATCTGAAGCGTTTAGCTTCATTACGATATACTATACAATATGCTCTGGTCAAAGGGTCTTAACCATACCAATGGTTTAGTCTTTGCACCGAGGATTCATACATGAGTTTATTTAACTCATAATTAATTCAGTTCTAGCCTATTAGGCTTCAAGGCATTAATAGCCATTCTTTCATACTTACTAGGTATATTAAACCTCTTAGTTAGGGCCCACTAGCTTCTGCCGCGCGGCCCTGATAACCTTAGTGCTTAATTGGCTCTTTGGTTATACTAGATGTGCTACTCATCGCCTTTTTGTCCCTCTATTGTGGAAATAAGGTTTACTAACAGTGTGGTATTCTTTTACCGCTGTTTGAACTCCGTGAGTTTTAGATTGTAACCAGCTCTCTGGTGATCTATTATACATGATATTCGTACTCCCACGATTATTCACTAAGTTCCTCCAACTTGTTGTCGGGCGAGGTTAAGTCACTACCTAGTTGTAGTGTTTCCTCTATTGTCACTAGCTTCTGAATTCTACCAGTTTTTCTAGTTCAGTACAAGTGTTCTTTACTTGTATGACCTTGCATTTTCCATGCGTCGGTCCTAGTGACTTTCTTAATTCTTCTTTCACCCTTTTATTCCAATAGGATTCACATCTTGTGATTGTTAGTGTGTTTACACTCTTCGTGCTTCTTTGGCCTTAGGCCGCACGGTTTGTTGCTAAGCCTGCTTGACTGGCTTATGCCATGTTTGTGGTGAAAAGGAAGATTTACTACTGTTTACATTCTCCACATCCGCAGCCATCCCATTAGATCATTAGCTGTACCAGTGCAATACCAAAACACTCAGTCATACAGAGTGCAGAGGCGTGAACGCTTGACAGTAAGTCACTTATGTGATAGGAAGGGATATTTCTGACTGTTTTCCATACTTGTTCTTCATGTCATTGTCTACTACTTCCTCATAGCGGTCGCTTGTTGCGCACCGTATTCTTACTCTTGTACCATTTCCTTATGGTGTAAATACACTAGGAGATCCTAGTTCATATGTATGACAGTTGCCGTAGCGTACCACAATGTTATTATCTTCCTCATGTTGAGATATTTTATTTCGGTTTAGGTTTCATGTGTAGGTTAGCTTACTTCACATTACTTCCTCATTCATGATATAGTTTTCCAAATAACTTGGTTGGCCAAGGATGAAGTGGTTTATCAGGTTACAAGCTCTCTTGAGCGCCGGTCATTCATGGTGTGCCATGTGCACACTCATTGATTGTTTTTGACAATTACTGTCTCATAGTGCTGAGCATTGATCATAGGCTCTAGCTATGCAGTTTGACTTTTGCATATACATTACCGGGACATCCCAAGAAGCTTCAAGGGTTTTCTGGTCCCGTTCTCTAATTAGAGAGTGTTCTATCACGGATAGGTGAAAGTTCTCGTTGAGGGGTGTGTTTCCACTCATAGGTCTCATGACAAGGTTTACCATGTAAGTATTTATACTATGGTTCACCACATGATTGGGTGCATAAGGAGTATGCTTACTCCTTCGAGCGTCAATGCTCTTAAGCGATGTGCTTCTACAGTCCACAGCCTCTCTTAGGCGTGGTGGGTTGGAAATCTCACTTCCTTATTCGTTGTCTCTTGGCAGTATCTACACGTGCAAGTTTTGTTGTCATAGTAGATGGAAGCCCCTTCTAAGGGTTCACGTCTTCACCACCTTGGTGGTCTTCGATTAACGAAGGGTACTTTTCCTCGAGTTTTCCGTAGTGTCCAGATGTGGACTAGGCCAATGTTGGCATTTATCCCAATTTCTATGCCCCTGTGTTATCATTGCTACAGGAGGCATGAAAGTAGTTAAAGCTTGTCAACTGCATACTAGACTGATGCTCTAGTGACAGTGACGCTGAGTTGACCATTACTCCAAGCCGCTCAAGAGGTTGGGTTTAAATTGGTGGTCCAGTTGTTGATTTCTTGTCATATGGGATAATATTTCTTGTAAGTCTTATTATCCACTGGTGTGGTTTTGCAACCATTTCAGTTTACACGACGTATTTGGTTTGTGGCCATTAGGCCTTATTGCTGCAAGCTATGCTCTTCGCAAGCTGCTTACACATGTTTCTACTCCATGTATACTCCGTAGGTTGGAGGTATTACTAGGCTCCATGGTAAGTCGTGACATCACGCTTCCGTTCATAGGAGACCCTTGAGGCATTCTGGTGTTAATCAGTGCCTCTTAGTAATTTAGGGCATTTCCTGTTAAGTGAAATCCCTTCGGTGTCTTAACCGAGTGTGCATTCCAGCTCCGTGCTTTTACTATGCTGCTTCATTCAACTGTTGTTAACTCAGACACCCTTCAAGGATTGCTCCGGGGTGTTGTTAGGTTACGCTGTTACGTCCGGCTAATGTTTATGATATATTGTCCATTGTACCGTCTCGTGGTACCGTACTTGAGTTGTCCCTTTTAGGGTTATAATGTCTCCGGCTCTTGGGTAGACTGTCTATACTTGCTCCCAGTGCTTGAGGCTAGTTTAAATGTCCTCTTTGGTGATGGATCATATTTATGGTAATCTTGTAATTGCTCTTGGGAATTCTGTCCCGTTTGTTGAGCATTGTGGTGTTCACGTTAGGCTTTTGCCTTACCGTGTTCAAGCTGGGTGTGCTTTCCAGCTGTCGTGTATTTACTTAATGTCTTTCAGACATATCCAATGTCTATGCTTACTAGTCGGCGCTCTTTGCGCTTCTTAATCCTCATTCCTTATCTTCAGATGGATTCTCTGAGTTCTTTATACTTGTTACTTAGCGGAGTTCCTTCTCCTTGATCGCCTGAGGTGTCCAGCTACTGTGCTTTGCATTTACTCATGGTCCGTAGAACAGAGTTGACTACTTCCCGTGTTTCGTACACTACATGTATACATACGTGGGGTACCGTGTTGATACGTTGCCACTTACCTAACTATGTGTCAGGCCCGCAAGCTCCTTCGGAGTGCGATTGTCCCACATCCCGTGATTGGGTACACTCGTAGTGTTCGTCACACGCCTAGGTGAAGTATTCTATTGTCAACTCCTCTTGTATCAATCGATGATACCTACCATAGTTCGGTTGGTTTGGTTTTAACATCCAAGGTTTAAAGAAAGGTTGTGGTTTTGAAAGAAAATCTTGGGTTTTTTAAAATTATGGTTCGGTGTTAAAAGAAGTCTCTCATGGCATAGCCATGTTTGAGGTCTTGATCAAGTCGAGCTTCTCGCTGACCGGTATGTTCTAAATACAGTGATCCGGCGTTAGGCCTTTCTAAGGCTCCATACTTCGAGTTGTTAGGATGTGTGATCCTGTAGTTGTTTCATTACGGTCACCGTACATTACTATGTACTTGTGACATGTTAGTGTTCCTTTACATATTCATGTTCTTACTGCACTTGCCGTGGCAAGTGCGTGGTACTGGTGGTTTTTAAGTAATCCCATACCGATCACGGTATGGTTCCCACTCGCATTTGATAGTCTCGTTGACTCTTCCCTTGATCCTATTGATCTACAATTGGTATACTCGATCCTTTAGGTAGCTTCTTGGTCGTCTAGACATGGCTGTCGTAGATCTGGGTATTACTCCAATCCTTGGAGATTCCCTTGACTTGGTTTAGTGTTATTCCTTGTTGCTCGTTCCCACACACTTGTGGTGGTTACTGAGCCTACCTTGTTTAGGCACTACCCTCGTAGTCCTATCGGATTATACCTTATGGTTGTTCTTTTAGTTGTCTGTGCTATATAGGCCAGGTATTGTAACCTTAATGGCGTTGCAGCTTTGGAGTTAACCGCTTCTGACTATGTCCTTAGTCAGTTAGCATACCGTTGGTGGTATTATTGAAGTATTACTATTCCGTAGACTTGTGTCTCGGGTTCAGTTATTGTGCTTTTTCCCCGTTCCTTTGCACGCTTAGTGCTGCTTCTCCTGCTGCTGGTTGACTAGCTAGGTTTCGCGACTGCTAAGCACGTCGCCCCATGCTGTTGCAAGTTATAGCCTCCTTGTGGTTGGAGTGTTTATACTACCGCTATTAAGTGCGGCTATTGTTGTTCACCCGGGATCCACTTCCGGGTCTTCCATTTCTCGGAGTCTACCATACGTCGGTTCTTGTTTACTGTGTGATTGCTTCACAACTGCCAGATCGGGTTTTCCCCGAGTATGAGAAGGCTTTTCCTCTCTCTGGCGTCCTTTCACAAGTTATACAATGGGGTTTGCGGTGGGCGGGACTGGTGTTGTAGGTATCCGGTGCTCACCGGGAGTTCCTAACTAGCATCTCTCTAATGCTATCACTCAGCCCATAGCCCTAAGCTTCTACTTCCAACTCGGTATTTCCTAAACTCGGTATTTCCAGTCATCAGAGCGATACTTCGCTCTGATACCACTTTTTGTAACACCCCTACTATTAATTCAACCATTACAGTCCAATCTCCTCGTGCTTCCCGAGTCACGCAGCGGATACTTACTTACATACATCGGGTGATACAATGCCGTTAGTCACCCACGTGACTAACAAGGCTACTACTGCTACGTACAGCATCGGTCTGATGGACCGGAATATCCGAGTGCTACTAATACAATACATACTCTCATTACATATTGAATACTACAATACTCCATTCGATACATTACTCCATTCAATACCATACTCCATTCAATACAATACTCCACATTCCACAATTCCGTACAAGATAATACACTACGCATACCGAGTTTACTAGGTTCCAAAATCAGTACAGTACTTCTCCCACATTCATATACACTCACTAGGAGTCGATTTGCTGCCCGTTCCTCACAAACTAGATGTTTCTAATTACAAGGCGCGCCACCGGTCTTTTACCTTGACCGTATTCGCTCTGGGTACCTGCACACTAAAAATGTTCCCCCGAGGGGGTCAGCTTACGCTGAATATGATAACCGCATACCCCGCGTACTAGCGAGGGTACGCCGACCATTTGGTCGAATACATGCAATTCATTTTGCAATACATACATTCATACATACATGCATACACGCTTTCATTCACGATACTACAATACTACCCAAGTATACATACATACGCACAGTACAATACATGCTCGGAAGACAATACGAGTCAACCAATACTTACTTACCATCTTCCAGAATACACATACACAATACATACTCATTACATACTCAATACGCAATACGGAGATACAATTCTCCAATACATACGAAGGTCCAGTTAGCTTCATTACACACCCGGGTTAATCGGGTGTTCGATACTCTTTTACTTCCGGTCAATGACTTACAATAGTCAAGACCAATACACATACAATACTTACTTCTTACATACTTTACTTCCAGTTAAGTCGGTATGACCTCCGGGCAGGGATTACTACATCCCACCACCGGGCTTTAGGGTGGCCCACTAATCCAGGATGCTACCCATTCAAGGGAATTGGTCCATAGAAAAGATTACAGCCAGGATTCGGATCCAACCTCTTGTGT
Organism: Limonium bicolor; assembly: GCA_023374045.1. Taxonomy (NCBI): domain Eukaryota; kingdom Viridiplantae; phylum Streptophyta; class Magnoliopsida; order Caryophyllales; family Plumbaginaceae; genus Limonium; species Limonium bicolor. The sequence goes on along the minus strand of CM041777.1, from coordinate 65,191,686 downwards.
TTCCTTATCCTCACGCGTGGCCGAAACTATATCGGACTTCTACTCATTCCATTTACTCAATACTCAAGTTAGGAGTTAGGTAGTTAGGAATTAGCAGAAGTCATTACACCCATACCAAGGGTTAATACATTACACAAGTACACATCCACATACATACACTTCATTCTCATCCATACATTTCATGAATTATACAAACTAAGTGTTCGAGTGAATACAGCAAGAACAAAATAGTCCAAACACAATTAAGTGCGATAAAGTCCAATTCGTGCATTTATCTTATTTGAGTGATCACATAAGCACACAAATCGGGGTAACCAGGTTAGGATACAGAGCATGAAGAAATCATACCGTTCACCGTCGTAGTACTACCGGTCCTTTGGATCAACTATTTGATTCCTATACATACATGAAGTAGTATGATCAATGATCTATTATTGATCTACTTACTCCTTCATTGATACTTTCAATGCATACTTACTATCCATTCATTACTTACTTGGTTATAAAGCCATTCTTTCCTTTACTACTTTCATAAAATTACTTCCTTACACATTACTTACTCTCTTACCATTATTACTTCATTAATGGTGTATACTACTTATTATGCATACCGATGTATAGGCATATACATATATACATATGATTGCTATAGTCATATATAAAAACATTTTTTTTTGTAAGTGTTTGGGCCGTCCGACCCACCGTCCGACCCAACCCTGGGTCGGACCATTCCAGTAGGTTTTCGTCCTCTGAAATTACTCCCGTCCGACCCAGCACTATTCCGTCCGACCCATACACCTCTGGGTCGGACCATTTCAGAAGGTTTCGATTCTGTGACTTAGCTCCGTCCGACCCACTGTCCGACCCAGGCTCTGGGTCGGACAAGTCAGAAACTTCGCCATTAGAAAAATTTGCCCGTCCGACCCACGTCCGACTCACGGCCCTGGGTCGGACCATTCCAGAAAGAATTACCGTCGTTTCTCAAGGCCCGTCCGACCCACGTCCGACTCACGGCTCTGGGTCGGACGTTCCAGAAAGTTTATTTCGTTGTTCAGGCCTTGTCCGACCCAGCGTCCGATCCAGCTGTGGGTCGGACAGTAGCAGAACTTTGCTACAGGCCTTGTTTTCTTTTCCCAATTTCACCCATTGCTTCCCTATTCTTCCTACATGCATCCTAACATGTTTTAGTACTATTTAGACACTCTAAATCATGCTAATTCATTCCTTAATACATCACACAATCCTATGCTTATTATACACTCAATTTCCCCAAGTTTCAACTCAACACTCCCATTGTTTCTTCCCTTATACCTTATGCTACAGATTTTTCCCTCTACTCTTATACTCCAATACCTCCTCATCCAATGCCACTCTTAGCATCTTAAATACATTAGCTCACAACCTAGTTCCATCTCATTCACAAACCCATATTCAAATCTGTTACAAGGTACTAACATTCCTCCTAAACTCTCCAAATGCTTCCTCTTCTTACACAACTCAGTCCTCTCCTTTCTACACAAATTTTGACATGGTCTCCCCCATATTTTCAACATCCTCCACACATTATTTCAGCTCACAAATTGCTCATTCACATACCTATTTATACAACACATTATACACACATTTCAACTCTACCACCCACATTAAAATCCCTGCATATACACATTCACTACCCAATGTTTTCCCAAGCTTTTAAACTTCATTTAAAAGGCTTCAAAACTGTTACATTCTCTTCTCCAATACATTACTACATCACTACTACTCATACTACATACATTCCTCATTGTTAGATACTTAAAATCTGTTACAATGCAATACACAAACTAACCCAAGGTAAGAGCATTACCTTGACTTGCTAGTTTCCTCTTTCTTTCCTTTCCTTCTCTTCTTTTTTTCCTCTTCCTTTCTTGTTTTCGGTTTCTATTCAAGGAATGGGCAGTGCTACAGCAACCCATACCAATACACACAAACACTTAGCATGCATTTTATACTAACCCTAGAATTTAAATGTTTTAGGGTTTAGACAAGGGTATTACCTTTCAATGGATGAATGGAGTTCTTGAATAGCAAAAGAATAAGATTCCTAGCCCAACAAGAGAGCCAAATCGGCTGGAACAAGGAGGACCAAGAGTTCAAAAACTGAAAATCATTATAATGCCAATGAGAGCTAGAAATGAAGGATTTTTGAAATTCTTTTTACCTCAAGATGATAAGGAGGTGAAGGTGCTTCTAATGGTGGCCTCAAATCTTCAAATGGTGAATACCCATAAAATCGAAAATGAAGCTTTTGGATTTTGAAAGGGGAAAGTGTTCTCCTTTGCAAGGGATTCCAATGGTGAAATTTTATTGGATTTGGAGAAGGTTTGAGTGCTCAAAGAGAGGAGAGAAGAAGAGAGTTGAGTGGGTTCTTCATATCCCCATGGCCATCGCAGGAGAAGGAGAAAATCAGAGAAAGAAGAAGGAGGGGAAACGTGAGGGATGAGGGGAAAGTGAGGAGGAGAGAGAGTCTCTTTTCTTTCTTTGTTTCCTTATTTACTTTGTTTGTCTTTAGCAAATAAGAGGAGAATTAAGAGGGTGTGAGAGAGTGAGCTGGCCGCCCCCCTACACACCACACAATCAAATTTGCTTTTTATTTGCAAAAGTGGACACATTAATTTTTCTTATTTACATTCTCACCCCACAATTCCCGGTTGTTACAGTTTTACTAACCGGTACCCGTTTTCCGAAATTTCTTGTTTACTTAAATTATTGGTTCTAAAGCTTCACCAATATTTATTAGTGACTATTTAGTGACCAAAATTGTTACGAGTCTGTTTGACTTGCTTAAGGTCACGTTTTCCCGGTTTCCTCGAAAAAACGCGCTTAAAGTTCGTTTATGCTTTTAATCCATTTTAAGGATCCATTTTTCGGGAGTTGTTCCCTTATATATTTAGGCACTATTAAGCCTTAAAATCCATATAATACTCTAACGAGGTATCCCCTCTTATGGTATTTAACGCTTACTTAGCGTTTTTCGCTTTTAAAGCGTTTCTCCATTTCTTTTGGACTCATCTCCTTACCAATTACTTAGCATTATTAGGCCCTCAAATACGTATTAGAATAATCTTAATCCTATATTAAGTTCGGGGTATTTCTATAAAAGCGTCAAAAAAAGAGAAAAGACGTTTCAAATTTTCTGATAATGTTATGTGAATTTATTTAGTGAAATTATAACTTTTAATAATATAATATTTTTGTAACTTTGTATGTTAATAAATTTTGGGAAAATTATATCGCCCACCCATGACGTTTGGTGTAATTACACAGCCCACCCACGAGGTTTCAAAAATTACTTTGCCCACCCATGTGTTTCCACAATTTTTTACATCCAGCAACTTTTCTAATATTTGATCAACTTAAAAGATGGTTAAATGATATCCAAATTTGATGAAACTTTACATGGACGATGATAAGGTGTTATATTTTGTTCAATGCCAAATCCAAAGTTTTTTAAGGTCATATATGACCAGTGGGACCCAATGAAACATGAGACACGTCAGGGTCCCAGGATCATATATGAGTTTAAAAATGTTGGATTTCACATTTTACCAAAATATAACACTTTAATATCGTCCATGTAAAGTTTCATCAAATTTGGATATCATTTAACCATCTTTTAAGTTGATCAAATATTAAAAGTTGCTGGATGTAAAATTGTGGAAACCACATGGGTGGGCAAAATAATTTTTAAAACCTCGTGGGTGGGCTGTGTAATTTCATCAAACGTCATGGGTGGGCAATGTAATTTTCCCATAAATTTATATGCATTCATATTTCTATATACTATTTTAATATTTAATTTATATATCAACAAGTGTGTATATTTATTCGTTTTTTAAATTTTATTAATCTATGTGGTATTACAAATAATATATTATAGATTTGTATTATAAATGTGATTTTTTATAAATTTGGCTAAAGATGTAGTACTTTTTTTTATAAATTATTTAAAGTATTATGTAATTTGTAATAAATAAAGTAACTTGTAAAAAATTTTTTTTTTTTAAAAAAATCAATAGTCATAGTAATTGCATTATGAAGTGAGTAAAGAAACGGAAGTGAAAACACGAAAACGAAAAAGTAGCATTTGCTACGGGCATTTATGCTGACATTTATGCTGTCATTTATGCTGACATTTATGCTGACATTTATGCTGTTTTAGGCGAATAACAAAAACAAATAAAGGAGTCCAAAACAGCATATGTTGTACATTTATGCTGTCGAAAAATGCACATAAAGTGTGCACCCGAACGCATCCTATATCCTAGCCCGACGAACCTAAAACACATTCGGCCCGTCCGCTTTAGAAAAAAAAATACCAGACCTGGACATTCTATCCAAGCCTGATGAACTGAAAACATATTCATTGCCCGCCCTAAGTAATAGACTGATTTATTTTACCTCCATCCCACCATATTTGTTTTATTTATGATTTGGGCATGTTCTTTCACTACAACATTCAACATATAAAATGAAGTAATTTTATAAATCTAGATTATACGATTGATTCCTTAAATAATAAGCTATATTTTAAAAATTTTAGTTTTATAAAATTATTTTATCATATATAAATATTTGTTTAGGAATCATATATATATATATATAATATTTTTTTTAGGAATCGTATATAAATATTTAAATGAAAAAAATATGTAAAAACAAATGAGGATATTGCCGTGGTACAGGAATAGCACTAATTTGAAACGTCGTGTCATTGTTAATTTTTGAGAACTAAGCAACAAATTAGGCGCCAAAACAGGTGAGCGAACTACTCAGCTACCTTACATGAACTATAAATTCAAATAATTTCAAGGAATTAAATTATATGGTCTACTTTTAAGACAGATAGTAGCGCTTAGGTTCCGCATTTGTCGTCTTTCTGGCCTTCGTTTATCTCATCTTCTTGTTTATCCCAAGTCCTGACCCCACTTGCTCGTTGTGGCTTGAAATATTTGCATTCTTCAGTGTCTTCCACTACTCCAACCCCACCATTCTTCTCCAATCTCCAATTACAGACATCTCCATTTTGACAAATGTGACTATCGAACAGAGTGGAAAGTATTCCCAATAACATTTGTATTTTGCCTAGTGGATTTTGCAAAATTTGTATACTCCGGTCTCAGTGGATTGACAACCACTGGTCCCAGCCCAGCCACAGTTCTCCTTTCTTCTCGTAATAGCTCTGTTTTTCTTTTCTCCAGAAAATTCCCGCCATTACTTTTTAGTATTTCTTAAGAAATGTCAGTGGAATGATGTAACCGTGCAAGTTACAGAGCAGCCAATCAAAAAGAAAAACCACAAATTAAAATCGAGAAGTCAGCGGCGATGAGAATTTCACAAAGGGAAAAAGCAGTGTTGGGTTACACTCACACCAGCAGTAGCATATCCCAATCTTCTTCTTCTCAGTACCCAGATGCTTCTCCACCCCATCGAAACTCCGAGATCGATTTCAGCGACGTGTTTGGCGGACCACCAAGACGGTCTGGTTCCTTTCAAGATTTGCACCGCAGATTCCACGAGGATAAGAATGACGTGAGCAACGGCGACGGCAGCGATGTTTTGACAGGACGAAGGTCAGGGGCGGGTAACCCACCCGTTTTTGGGACGGAGGTGCACAGTCGGAGAAGGTATCCGAGCGAGGATTTTTACAATGATATATTCGGAGGGGATCATCTGTCGCCTCTGAGCTCGTCGCCAAGAACCTCGGGCGGTAAAAATCCGTTTTATTCAGTTCCGGGGTCTCGAGTGTTAAGCCCGACCCGACCCAGTGTTCTTGGAGTTGACCCTCTTGGATCACCCGCGCAGTTCAGGTACGCACTCATGAGTAGATGGCAGCGGATCGATCGAAGTTTTCTTGACATCTCTTTCTTCTTGTTGATTTTGTAGTCTTCCAGCCAGATTGATTTCAACCGTTCAACCTTCGAGTACCTCTTACCGCCCAAGCCCTTTATCTTCCAATAACCTTCAAGAGTTTTCTAGCAGAGGTGCTAAGGCCACCACGACTGAAGTAGATGGGTTACCGTCAGATGAGGAAACCAAGAGAACCAGTAGTGTTTCTAATGATCATAACCAATTTCATTTCTCGATATACAAATGGGCAAGCAAAGGAGTTCCACTGTCTATGTCGCTGCGAAGTGGCGGCACCAGGTTGAAGAAGTGCTACGGTATTAATAAATTGGAAAGATCCTTGAGCTCAAATCACAGTATCGAAACTGATACTCTGATTACTGAAATTCAACCTGAAAACTTGAAAGTTGATGATGACATCATAATGCCAACTGAGCAAGTTATCAAAGCATCTGCGGAGTCAAAACAGGATGAGGGTGCCTCTCGCACACCTAGCGTGAAATTCAATGATGTGAGTGATGTTGTGGCAAGGATGCAAAATAGCTCGAGGAAAGCTGAACTGAAACCATCAGTGAATATTGATACCAATGCAAACGCTGACAGGTCACTGAAGTTGAAGGAATCGATCAGAGCTATAGAGGAACAAATGGAGTTGTATGGAGATGGAAGAAAGGTTGAGAAGGAAAATATTGTGAGAAGAAATATCAAGAGTAAAGGAGGAAAAGTGAAGGAATTTGCCAAGATTTTCAACAAGGATTATTCTGTTAAGTCCAAGGATCATGGTAGGAGCATTGATGTTGATAGTTTAAAAGCAGAAAATCAGGAAAGTGCAGCTTGTTGGGCTAAGAAGCAAGCATTTAATGTGGATGGTGGGTCTGCAGGTTCATTCAAGGTGGTTGGTATTTCTTTGTGGTTGAAACTTTTTTTCTTGACATCCATTGCAGATTGTTTATATTTGGGTTTTACCCATCTCACTGAATATTATGATCTTAAAGGATGATGGAATTCATGTATCCTCTGGAGCTGAAAGTGTTCCGGGCATCAATGAAACTCATCAGCAGGACAACATGGCATCAACCAATGGTCTGTTTTTGTTTCCATGGGGAAACTGGAATCTTATTTATCCTGAATACTGGATGCAATTATTTTAACTTGTGGACTCAGAGCCATCTTGTAATGAACAGTAGCTGATTTCTTGTAAAATGTCCATATCGAGCTTTGCCAGGAGAGGTTCCTCGTCATACCAAGGGATCTAGCGCAAACAATGATGTGATCGATGAAGCCTCCATTTCGGTACAGAACACTTCACTGGAAGTTCACTTGTATCTTTTTTTTTATCAATTTTGGTTGAGAATGAGCGCTGACACTTTAAAGTGGGATTCAAACTGTGGGCAGATTGAGGAGATACCAGAAATGGATGAAATAACAACGGAGATCAATGAGGAGCATCAAGTCATGATCTTAATTAATATAAGTTGTTTTGATTATCATTTAGTTATACAGTCTTTCAAATTCTAATGAATTAGTTAATTATGTACGACAGATTCTGGACAGTAATGTAGTGAAATGGTCTAATGGGAAGGAAGGAAACATCCGTGCATTGCTTTCTACGTTACAATACGTAAGTCCTATTTCATTTGTGTGGTGTTTCTGTCCATATATACATCATCATGTATATGTTCTGTCTTGTGTTGTGCCTCTGTCCTGTCCCTATAATCAAAATGATTGCAGGTCCTCTGGCCGAACAGCGGATGGAAACCTGTACCGTTGGTTGACATAATAGAATCGAGCTCTGTGAAGAGAACCTACCAGCGAGCATTGTTATGTTTACATCCTGACAAGCTGCAACAGAAGGGTGCTGCTTCGGATCAGAAGTACATTGCTGCAAGAGTGTTTGACGTTCTGCAGGTTTACAGCATTTGTTTTTAACCTTGGCAAGGAAGACAAATTTGCTTGTTTGTATGAACTCTGAATATCGATTTGGGTTTATGTTTGTGTTGTTGTTTGGCAAACAGGAGGCTTGGGATCAGTTCAACTCCCTAGGATCCCTTTGATAGACGATTGACAAGCAAGGAACCTTCTTTTCTATTTGTGGTCGGATTGCGGTTGTATAACAAGTGGACGTGCAACGTTTTCCACATATATTATACCAACAGTATCTGTCTTTGGCTGCCCATCTATCAGTCAGCACAACTGAATTTTGCATCATGTTATTACCAAAGTATTGAGTAGATTCACATTTGACTGAAAGAGAACATAAAGATTGAGTACAGAGGACTAAACTTCAGTATTGTTATTGAATGTGTATATTCAAAATGTGTTTTCTATTACAAAACCAGAGCCCTTATAATTTAGACCTGACAATTTTGACCCAACCCGAATCCAACCAATACTTTTACGGGTAAGGGTCTTGATTATTGATCTATTTATTTTTTGGGTTGGGTTAGGGTAATAAGTTAATTTTGTGGGTTAGGTTAGGGTAGAGATCTAAACCCATGACCCAACCCGAAACTCGAAAATATATTAGTTAATAATAAATAATAAAAAATATTAATTCACACATATATTATCTTTAGATCAAACTATGCCTCAGCCTTAAGACCAAGTATTGTTGGACTATCCAACTTTTGATAATATCACACAATCTTAACTAAGCAGACGGCTCAACCAGCTACATATCAAACTAAGGCCCAATGAGAACTTAATATAATGTTGAAAACCCTAATGCTCTCGTCTTGCAGACTCACATCCATCTTTATTCTCTACGCCGCTGTTCATGTCTATGTTGCTCTTTATCTCTACCTAAGGTTTATTTTTCCTATTCTCACTACCATTACATTCTTGAGAGCGTAGGTATGTTTAGATTATCTAGAAGGGTGAACAAAAGTAGGTGATATATATTTTTTTGTAAGTAAGACCTTGATTATAGACCTCTTAGTAAATTTTGAAGTCAGCAATGCGGATAGTGTGATGCATAAAAGTTCCTCAACTGTTGGTACTGATTAAGTATAGTGATTGTGATTGCACTTTTCTCAGGCATGAGCACTCAGTTTAAACGGGAGTAATCATTTTAAAACTATCAGTCATAGTTTGAATCTTTGAGCACTCACTTAATAAATAATATCTAACTTTAGATTATTTGTCTTTAGTGTATTTCTTTAATGCATAATGAAGATTTTCATTTTTGTTCTCTTTTTTATTAAGGGCATTAGGATCATGTGCATATCTAGATAGGATTCCTTCCCAATAGAGGTAGAGCTCTAGGCTCAGAATCATGATAATAAAAAACTTATGAAAAAAGTCCGAGTTATTCTATTCATGGGAAATTAGTGCAGTACTTTAGATTCTTCGCATAACATGAAATTCGTTTAAAGTTGAGTCGATCAAGCAAGATTACTCATCGTTATATCTTGCCGGGGACGGCAAGAGCTTCGGTGGGGGAGGTTTGTCATGCCCCTTTTTGGCGAGCTGCTTGGTTACAAGTAGCTCCATGCCAGTTTACCCTTTGGTTGGTGCCCGTTAAGACTTGTGTTGGGATTGCTTGTCAACCCCATACTTGATTGTCGTTTTGACCTAGTCCCTTAAGTTCCACGGTCCTTGAGACCCCCGAGGACGAAGGTCCGAGGGATGGGCATCAGTTGAAGGGCACGATGCGTTGGTCTGGGCCGAGCTGAGTGGCGTCAGCTTGTGACTCGAGAGAGGGCCGAGTTAGCGGGTGTTGTGGAGGGCATCCGTCCGGGCCTAATGAGGACCAGACATGCCTTGCGCATGCACGCTTCCAGGGTGGCTTGGTAGCGACTCCAATAGTTTGAGCACGTTGTGCACAGTGTTGACCCTTAGGTCAGTTAGCGGGTGCTGTGGAGAGCATCTGCCGGGCCTGATGAGGACCGGGCATGCCTGTGGGCATGCATGTTGCCAGGATGGCTTGACAGCAACTCCAAGAGGCAGTGAGCACTTTGTGCTCAATGCCGGCCCTTAGGTTGCAAGTGCTAGTGTGACCACTGGCACGAGGCAACTAAGGGTTGCCCTGATTGTATGACTCTTGCCACGAAAGGTGCAAGGGGCATTGCACATCAGAGCCGTCTTACGGTTCGGCAAGTGTTGAGTCCTGGATAAGGGTGGAGACAAGGTGCGATGTAGCCCGCGTTAGCACACCTTACTGACTCGTACTAGTTGGGGGTCTTTGGCTGTTGGGCTGTTGGAGGCCTGATGGTGCTGAGGACGAGTGCAGCCGCTAAGGGACGCACATGTACTCGGGCTGCAGTGAGAGGGACGGAGTTGACTCAGTCTGAGCTGCGGCCTGGCATTCAACCGAGGCATTTGGGCCACAGGAAAGTGAATCAGTGAAGAAACTTGTCGTTGGGAGGTTTAAGTCCACTCTTGACTCTTGCTTGTGGCTAAGTGGATGGCTAGTCTTTCCACAGTGAGTAGTAGGCTGGTTGGGTCTTTGACCCGACACCGGTGATGCCTAAATGGATCTCATGACCTAATCCGTAAAGCCCCTTGGGGTCTCGCTTCCGCGCAAAAATTTTCGGATTAAGGTTGGGCCGGGTAGCACTGGATGTTTTTGGATTCTATTTTAATTTCTACTTTTAATCCATCTAAATTATTGTATGCTTAAAAAATGGGTCGGGCGGGTTGGGTTAGGGTTGAAGGATTTTGAACGGGTTGGGTTAGGGTCATGATATTCTAACCAACTGATAAGTCAGGAATTTGTCTAAGTTTACTAGACTAATTCATGCTTAATTCTCTACATTATGACATTAACTTTCCTCTTTAATGCTTTAATTACTCTTCATTGTTATATTTGTCTCCAATGATCGATTTCACATGTTTTCAGGATAAAAATGCTCAACAAAGTATTTAAATGAAGATTTTAGAGGTTGGAGTAACATGGGAAGTCAAACCAGAGTCAAATACAGATTTTCATTCACCACTGTTGTATTTTATTGAGGGTCCGGGTTTGCAGCTGGGTTTACAAACCCGGACCATCCCATCGCAGAAGTTTCTGCCTCTTTTCAGACTTGGTCCGGGTTTGAGGATGGGTTTGAAACCCGGACCATACCAAGGTGAAACTCTTCTGCCTACTTTTAGACGTGGTCCGGGTTTGCATCTTACTTTGAAACCCGGACCATCACAAGCGGAGCGCGGAGTTCTGTTTCGGGATTAACGGAATTAATTTATATCTTTATCATTTGTGGCCGTCGTTTAATTAGGTTAGATTAGAGATAGATTTGAGAGGGAGAAAAGATAGAATTCCTTTTGTTATAAAAGAAGAGGCCAGCCAACGTGAAGAGACACTTCTTCAGCGCACAAAATAGTCACGATACAGAGAGAATTAGTTTGAGAGTTTGAGTCTGGTTTGGAGTTTGGAGCAGAGCACAGGAAGGAGTTCACCACGGACTCACCGGAGTCTCAGAACAGAGTTTCTTCTTGTTCTCTATTACTATTGAGCTTATTGTAAACATGTCAATGGCTGAGTAGTTCCTTTAGATTTCGGTTTGCTATGTATCCCTAAATTGACTATTCCTGTTCCTTTGTGATTTAATACAGTTCGATTGAGTAAAGTTATTTTCCTTGCTTAATTTCTTTAATCGTTATAATTTGGCCAATTATAAGATTAGTATTTTGTTAGCTTATATGTGACGACTGCGGCTTTCAATTGATTCAGGAAAATAACCGGTTAGTTTAGAGACGGTAATTCCTCTAAATAGCTAATTGACTAATAAACTAGATTGTTCTTAAGGCGGTTAGTAAACAGTGGGTTCGTAACGAGAGTTAGAATTCGGTCTTTATTAACTAGTATTTGCTAAGCGGGAGACCGGAGGTAAATTATCTTGTTCTAGGGTTTTACTCAGAATTCTTAAATCACTTAGGGATAGGAAACAGATTTAGGGTGCAGTAGTAAACCGGGATCTCTTTCAAATCAGTTTCACAACATTTATTTTTCCTGCTTGTTATTGTTTCACATTCTGTTTACAGTCTTTAATTGTCATCAAATCAACCCCAATTTCCTGTTTTATTTTTCGGTTAGTAAAGATTAAACTAGACACATCGCCTCCTCTGGTTCGATACTTAGGGATTACTCTCTATTAAAACTTGCTAGAATTGACCGGTACACTTGCCGTTAGGTTTTATCCCAACAAGTTTTTGGCGCCGTTGCCGGGGAGGCACGGTTATTTAGTTTAGTCTTTTATTTATTTTGTTCTGTTTGTTTAGTTTCTTTATTTTAATTATTCTGTTTCACTCGTTTTGGTTGTTTATTCTTTTCAGTTTTTCTGTTTTCAATTTTCTATTGTTTGTTTAACGTCAGATTTATTTAGTTTAGTTATTAGGATAGCTTTATTTAGATATTTTATCTTTATTCTGTTTTGATTTCTGTCTAGATTTTTTATTCTTTTATCTTTTAGATTTTATTCTGATTTTATTCTTTATTTGAATATTCTGTGCTTAGTAGTTAGGAATTTTATCTGCATATTTTTGTGGGTTAAATTCTTTTTATCTTTTTCTGATTTTCTGTTATTCTAATTACTGCTTCCCTTTTAATTTGCGCTATTATAGTTTCAGTTTACTAACTCTCGGTTTATGGTCAAAACCCGTTCTGCAGGAGAACCAGAGTTCGAGCTCAATCTTGAGATCGAGAGATTCGCAAGACAGCTTCGAAGAGACTTGAACCTGGATCCACCAGTTGAGGAGAAGGTGCTCGAGCCACCTGTTATTGAAGAGGGTCCAGAAGTTCACCACCAGTGAATATGGCAAACAACGAGAGCAGATGAGGGACTACACCCGTCCAAGTGTTGAGGGGTTGGTGTCGCCAATTGTGATTCCGCACCAGCAGGAGTGCAGTGGCAGTTCAAGACTCACTATGTGACCATGGTGATGAACGCGCCTCAGTTCAGCGGGACGGTTACTGAAGATCCGAATGTCCATCTCACTACATTCCTGAGATTGGTAGGAGCGTGTTCGACACCAGCTTCGCAGGAGGTGGCCCGGCTCACTCTGTTTCCATTCTCTCTGAGGGATAGAGCCGCTGATGGTTAAACTCGTTGACGCCTGACAGTATCAGTTGGACCGAGCTGGCTAATGCATTCTTGGCAAAGTACTTCCCACCCTCTCGGATGCTGACCATGAGAGGAGAGATTACAAACTTCAAACAGTTGCGGTGAGTCCTTGTCTGAAGCTTGGGAGCGTTTTAAGGGAATAGTGAGGAAGGTACCACATCACGGTCTAGGTGAAGAGGTTATACTGCAGTCCTTTTACAAGGATTTGGATCCGTCTAGCCGGTTGTTGGTTGATACTTGTGCTGGAGGAAGTTTGATGGAGCTGCCTATTACACGAATTAAGGAGTTGTTAGAACTATCACCACAGCGGCGAATCAGTGGGGAGGTACAAGAGCAGGAGAAGCTGCACCGAAGAAACCAGCTGGGGTTTATGAAGTAGATTCAAACACTTTCTTGGCTGCCAAGATAGAAGCAATGTCGAAGCAGTTTGAGCGTATGTGTGCAGTTATGAATCCACAGTCCAGTGCAGCAGCTCCTGAGGTTTATCCACCGTGCGAGTACTGTGGTAGAGCTTCTAACATGTGCCAGTGTTCTCCACCACAAGAAGAGGCAGCGAACTATGTTGGTAACAGGCCGGGTAATTACTTTGGGAATCAAGGAAATCCGGGTTATCAAGCTCAGCAGCAAAACCGTTACCAAGCTGGTGGTAACAACAATTACAATCAGAGGCCTCAGCAGCAGTACAATCCTTCCTATCAGAAACAGCCACTGCAGAATCAGCAAGCACAAATTCGGGTGCTGGAGCGTCTTCTAGTATGGATGCAGTTCTGGCCAGGATGAATGACTTCATCTCAGTTAATACGAAGAAGTTTAATGAGCTGGAGCTTCAATCAGGAGCAGAGAACTTTAATAATGACCAGAGGACTTTCAATAGGAATATCGAGACAGCTGTCTCAGATATCTCAGCAGTTAGCTCAGCGTCCTTTGGGTTCCTTGCCTAGTCAATCAGAGCAGAATCCGAGAGAGCATGCCAAGGCTATCACGTTGAGGAGTGGTACACAGCTTGACCCGGTGGTCCCTGAAGTTGAGGTCCCTCTCCCCAATGTTGAGCAGAATGAAGAGAATGCTCCAGCAGGTTCCCAGGAGGACCACCAGGAGAGGAGGTAATTAGCAAGACTACTAAGACTTCCACACCTCCACGACGCGCAGTTGCTGAAGCGCCAGTTCCTTTTCCAAACCGGTTGAAGAAGAGGACTTGGATGAGCAGTTTGGTAAGTTTTTGACTATTTTTAAGAAACTGACCATTAACATTCCTTTTTCTGAAGCTTTGAAGCAGATGCCAATATATGCGAAGTTTATGAAGGACATCCTGTCCAACAGACGGTCCTTAGTGGAGAAGGATACTGTGCAGCTTACTGAGAGCGTTTCAGCTGTGCTTTCGAAGAAGCTTCCACCTAAGCTTGATGATCCAGGTACTCCGGTCATACCTTGCGCGATAGGTAATGTGAATTGTGGTAAGGGTTTATGTGACTTAGGTGCAAGTATTAATCTGATGCCATTATCTATGTATTTGAAGCTTGGTCTAGGAGAATGTGAGCCACTCGAATTACTTTGCAATTAGCTGATAGGTCGATTATCCTACCTAGAGGTGTGGTTAGAGATTTAATTGTTTCAGTTGGTACTTTGCTTTTCCTGCTGATTTGTTATTTTAGACATGGAAGAAGACAAGGTAGTACCACTTATTCTAGGTCGACCATTCATGCGTACAGCAAGGACCCTTATTGATGTTGAAGGAGGGAAGATTATACTGCGTTTACATGATGAGCAGCTGTTTTTGACATGACCAAGGCTGCCACTCACCCTTCTGATGTTCATGCTGCTTTAGTGGATTGTATTGACACTTTGATGCAGGATTATTCTTACAGCCCCACGGAGCTGGATGCGTTGGAGAAGTGTTTGGTGGATTCCATAGAGACCACTCATGATGATTCTGAGGTTTCTGCTGCAGCGTTTCAGCTTCTGCTGGAGGCCATATAGGAAGAACCACAGGATCGAGGAGGAACCGCTGGACCGAGTTCCAAAGACACTAGCTCCTTCTGTGGAATCACCACCTTCTCTTGACTTAAACCGCTTCCTAGTCATCTTAAATACGCTTTCCTAGTTCCTCTACTGATTTACCTGTTATTATATCTAATGCTTTAACTGATGAACAGGAGGAAGCATTGTTGCAGATTTTGAGGAGAAACAAAGAGGCGCTAGGATGGTCCATTGCTGATATCAAAGGCATTGCTCCTACATTCTGCACTCACCGCATTTATCTTGAGGAGGATTACAAGCCATTGAGACAGCCCCAGCGGCGACTGAACCCGCACATGAAAGAGGTAGTCAAGAAGGAGGTTATCAAGCTACTGGATGCAGGTATAATCTATCCAATCTCTGACAGCGAATGGGTAAGTCCTACTCAGGTAGTACCCAAGAAAGGGGGCTTAACTGTAGTTCCTAATGATAAAGGCGAATTAATTCCTCAGCGTACTATTACTGGGCATAGAGTTTGCATTGATTATAGGAAGTTAAATGCCGCCACTAGGAAAGACCACTTCCCCCTTCCATTTATTGATCAGATGCTAGAGAGGCTTGCAGGACAAGAATATTACTGTTTCTTAGATGGTTACTCTGGTTATTTTCAAATTCCAATTGCTAAGGAGGACCAAGAGAAAACTACTTTTACATGTCCATATGGTACTTATGCTTATCGTCGCATGCCTTTTGGTTTATGTAATGCACCTGGTACTTTTCAACGTTGCATGACTGCTATCTTTGCTGATTTTATTGAAAAGTGCATCGAAGTTTTATGGATGATTTCTGTTTTTGGACCAACTTTGATGCATGTTTGAGACTTGGATTTGATCTTAGCTAGATGCAGGGAGACTAACTTGGTGCTCAATTGGGAGAAGTGCCACTTCATGGTGCAGGAAGGCATCGTGCTCGGTCACAAGATTTCTAAGAAGGGGATCGAGGTGGACAAGGCCAAGGTTGAAGTCATGAGCAGTTGCCACCACCTTCTTCGGTAAAGGATGTCGAAGTTTTCTCGGTCACGCAGGTTTTTATAGGCGCTTTGTTAAGGATTTTTCTAAGATCTCTAAGCCTCTTTGTGATTTATTACTTAAGGATGCTAAATTTGAGTTTACAAAGAGTGCTTAGATGCGTTTAATTTGCTCAAAGCTAAATTGATTTCTGCACCTATTATTGTTGCTCCTGATTGGTCGTTGCCTTTTGAGATTATGTGTGATGCTAGTGACTACGCATTGGGAGCAGCTTGGGTCAGAGGCATGACAAGGTATTGAGGATAGTCTACTACGCAAGTAAGACTATGAATGAGGCGCAGAAGAACTATGCCACGACGGAGAAGGAGCTGTTGGCGATCGTCTTTGCTTGTGATAAGTTTCGACCGTACATCATTGGCAGCAAAGTCATCGTGCATACCGACCATTCTGCCCTCAGGTATCTCTTTGGAAAGATTGATGCTAAACCTCGTTTGATCCGTTGGATTTTGCTTTTGCAGGAATTTGACATTGAGATTCGAGATAAACCTGGAGCGCAGAATGGAGTGGCGGATCACTTATCCCGTATGGAAGTTCCTGACGATGGCAGGCCAATCAATGAGTATTTCCTGATGAGTATGTCTTCATGATCGGCCATTACGGACCCTTGGTACGCTGATATTGCAAATTACCTAGCCAAGGGTATCCTCCAGAGCTGTCATATCAGCAGAAGAAGAAGTTCTTCTCCACAGTCAAGCACTACCTTTGGGATGACCCGTTTCTGTTCAAGGTCTGCGCAGATGGTATGATCGTCGTTGTGTATCTGAGGATGAAGCTAGAGACATCCTGACACACTGCCATTCTAGAGAAGCAGGAGGTCATTTTGGACCGGCTAGGACAGCCGCAAAAGTTTTGGAGGCTGGCTTTTGGAAGAACTTGAACAAGGACTGTTATCAATTTGTTTCTACTTGTGACCAGTGCCAGAGGCAGGGGAATTTATCCAGACGTCACGAGATGCCTTTGAATTCGATCCTGGAGGTTGACCGTTCGATCTATGGGGTATTGATTTCATGGGACCGTTCCCATCCTCCAAGGTAACCTTTACATCCTGGTAGCTGTGGATTACGTTACCAAGTGGGCTGAAGCGATAGCAGCGCCGACCAATGATGCAAGAGTGGTACTCAAGTTTCTAAAGAGGAATATCTTTACCCGTTTCGGTGTTCCACGAGCGATCATCAGTGACGGGGGTACACACTTCTGCAACAAGCAGTTTGAGGCTCTCCTACAGAAATACGGTGTGCGACATAAGGTTTCTTTACCGTATCATCCACAGACGAACGGGCAAGCCGAGATCACCAACAGAGAAATTAAGTGGATCCTCCAGAAATCAGTCACATCTTCGAGGCGAGATTGGTCCCTTAAGTTGGATGACGCCTTGTGGGCATACCGCACTGCATTTAAAACACCTCTAGGTATGTCCCCGTACAAGTTGGTTTTTGGTAAGGCGTGTCACTTGCCTGTGGAGCTAGAGCACAAATCTTTTTGGGCACTCAAGGCACTGAATTTTGATCTGAAAAAGGCCGGTGAGAAGCGTAAGTTACAGCTGTGTGATCTCGAGGAGTTTAGAGAGGAAGCTTATGAGAACGCCAAGATTTATAAGGAGAAAACGAAGAAGTGGCATGATAAGTATTGGTCAAGCGTGAGTTTCACGTTGGAGACAAGGTTCTTTTATTCAACTCCCGTCTGAAATTGTTTCCAGGAAGTTGAAGTCTCGTTGGTCTGGACCGTTTACAGTGACAAATGTTCGCCCTATGGAGCTATCGATTTAATCAATACAGAAGGGGAAACATTCAAAGTCAACGGGTCTCAGCTGAAGCATTATCTCAGTGGTGATATCGCTGAGTCCATTCGGTGATCACGGTCTTGAGCCTCCATACTGATTTCCAATGCATGGTCTAGCCAAAGACCGAAAAGACGGGCGGCTGGCTGGGAGACAACCCAGTTTTGTGAGTTTTATTTCGTTTTTGTTTATTTCTCGTAAGTTTTATGTGTTTTGATTCTTTATTTTGGGGCTAACGTGCGTATTAGACATGTTTTGTTTAGTTTTACATGGTTTTGAAGGTGAATTCAGGAGTTTGGAGGTACATCTGTCATCTATGTGAGTTTCTGGCCACTTTTAAGGGCTGGGGTTTGGAGCTGGGTTTACAAACCCGGACCTATAACTGGGCGAAGCTTCTGGCATGATTTGGAGGTCGTCCGGGTTTGCGCGCGAGTTTGCAAACCCGGAGAGGGCGCGGTACTTTCTGTCGATTTTTAGTGGACGTCCGGGTTTGAGTATGGTTTGCAAACCCGGACCACCTGTGCGGAGGAGCTACTGCCTTGTTTTCCATGCGGTCCGGGTTTGGCTATGGGTTTGAAACCCGGACCACGATTTTTGCAGAAAAAAAAAGAGGGGCGCGCGATTCTAATCCCTAATCTACTACCTTCAACCGCGCCCCGACCTTCTTCCCCGTGCCCTCGCCTCGCCATTGCTACTTCCGTCTGAGCCGCCACCGCACACTTCTCTCATCCTCTCCTTCACCCAACACCAATTCACCACCTCCGTCGCGTACCCGACCTTGCTCCATTATCGCAGCCACACCCGACACCACCCGCTCTTTACCGAACCCCGCTTTGTTTCTATTGTCGCCGTCAACATCACCACTCTCCAGACCTTCAATCAACTTCATCGGCCTCGGCACTAATCCCAGTTCGACCCAAAACCTCGCCATCTCCAGATTCAATACCCCAGGTCGACTTAACTGACGCCCCCACCCGACATCGCCACCACGTCCTAGCTTCCAATTCTGTCCCGACGCCCAAACTCACCGCCGTTCCCTTATTCGCACCGGTCAAGCCCAGTTCATAGTATATCTGGTTCTGCTTAGTTAGTATGGCTCCGAAGCGCACTCGCCGTTCCACCGCTGCTGCAGCTTCGACTTCGGCCGCACCTGCTCCGCCTGCTCCGACACTTCCAGTCCAATACCGCGAGTCCGTGCGTGCCGATTTCATCAGCGAGGCTGCTTTTGATTGGTACAATGTCAAGGACCAAAATTATTCCGGAGATCAGTGTCTGAGGTTAATTAATGAATTTGATTTACAAATGTGTTTTGCTGCTAAGGGTTGGGGAGGATTGTTGCGTCTTGGTGGGGGGTGTTATTACCCAAGATTGGTTAAGTTGTTCTATGCTAATGCTGAAAAGGAGGATGAGCACGATATAATAAGCGCGGTGATAAAAGGGAGGTACATCGAGATTAATCATGGGGTGATTGATGAGTATTTTGGAGTGCAGGATGTATTTGATAATAATGTGCTTAGGGAACGTAGGAAAAATTTTGAAAATGATAAGAGACGGGCGAAGGAACACTATCTGAGGCTGGTGGTGAATGACCCAGAGGTGCAGAACCGTCAAAGACGGTCCTCAAGGGATAAGCATTGTGACAGGGGACAAACTGCAGACTCCGATTGAGCGGTTGATTCTGGCCGTTATTATGAATAATGTCCGCCCGAGAGAGTGTGCTGACTTGAACGCTGTGAATTGTTTCTTTATGCGACATCTGTGGATGATGAGTTCTCTCGCGGCGCCTGTCCTATTATTTTCTCTGCTGCTGTTATTAATCATATTTTACGTATCAGGATGGGACAGCACCGCTTCTCTTGCTTTTCCACATTTTCTGCAGTATCTTTTTGAGAAGGAGAGGGTTGATTTCAGTGATGAGCGGGCCTCAGCATTCAGCTTCTCCTCTGGACATGACAGCGATGCATCGCTTTCAGTGTGGGAGAAGATAGGAGACGGGTGGAAAGCGTCGTCGTGCCCGACCGGGTGAGAGAGCTGCCCGAGCTGGTGCTGATGGGGCTGGGCCTTCACAGATTCGGGGTGATGATGGACCTGCTATAGCGCCGACGCAGGGTTTTGAGGAGCTGATGACAGAGTTTCGAGATTGGCAGGGGGTGTGTACTACCCGTTTTGATGAGTTCGGCTCGTGCCTTGACGATCTGTCTACTCAGGTTCAGAACTATGGAGTTCGCCTGACATCTTTGGAGGCGCGTCGCCACGCTGCTGAGGTTGGCCAGGATGCGCGGATGGCTGAGTATGATACACGCTTCGCCCGTATGGAGGCATGGCATCTTCAGCATGGGTCACAGTCACAGCCTCCACCACCTCCCTAGGATTTTGGAGCTTGGGTTATTTCGTTCTCTACCTTTTCAGATGTTTTGATGTGTTTTGCTTATGAGATATTTTCCTTTGGGTTGTATTTCTATCCTGCTTTGGATTCGACTACTACTTGTTTCTTTACGACTGTCGTTTGACTATGATGTATCACTCATACACTTACTGTTTCTACAAGTTTGTATTGGCTTTGGTTATATTTCTTGAGCTACAGGTCTGCTTTTTGTTGCGTGTGAGGTATTGAGAAATCCAAAGGAAACTCTGTCGAATTTTCTGCAGAATTCAGCACCCCGCTGTTTAACATAAGTGTGAGGACGTTGTCCTCACCATACTCCAGGGGCGTGATTTTCTAACTTCTTCTATTTTTCAAACGTTGTTTTTCTGCACATATTTGGTTTCCTTCCGTCTTACTCATTTTCATGAAGCAATGAGGGCATTGCTAAGTTTAAGTGTGAGGGAGGGAAATTACACATGCTCATATTCATGCTCAGTTACATTCGAATGTGCTAATTTTGAACAATTTCCTTTTGAGACTATCATTCCATTTTCACAATGTTTTTGTTGGCCCTCAAAAATTTTTGGTTGCATAACATACCTGAGTCTTATTCAGTGGTTGGATAAGTTGGTTTGGAACACCGCATGAGTAGCACTAGTTCTAATGAGATCGAAGCTGGAGAACAGTTGTAGGAATTCTGGTTGCACTGCTTGTATGTATAGTTTTTGATTAATGCTTGTCTATTTCGTCACTAAAAAGTTAAGCCTATTAGTGCAGCTATTTGATTTTGATTTCACTTGGGGACTTTGGGAATGATTAGTGAATGAAAGGAAGGAAGGACAAAGGCAAGGTACTCCTCTAATCAAACTTTTAACCCAGAAAACAGGCCTCGTCCATTTGGTAATTAAGTCCTCGGGGTGCCTTATCACCCATCTACCTAAGGTCATCTAATCTGGGATAGAAGACCCAACACCGCTACATGAATGGAGAGAAAAGTCTTGAGGGATATAAAAGAGAAAGTTAATGCTTGTTTAGAAAGTTGAAGAAATTTATTAATTTCAAATGCAAAGTGCAAAGTCTTTCTTGATTATGAGTACGTGGTGATGAAAGGTAATATGGAATAAGATATTACTTCTCACCCCTTGTCGTCCATGGATTGTGGAAAGTTAATTGGAAAGTAGTCCCTAAGTGAAATTGGAGTCAGTGGTTTTACTATGTGCCTTAAGCTCTTGCAAAATACTTCTCAATTCACTGTTTATGAAAACCTGCAAGTGTGGATCATTGTTCTATATGACTGCCTTTCATTATTAGATCTCCTTGTGCACAGTTCTAAACTGACGGCTCCCTTATGTAAGATTTTAGTATGTTTCTATTTGCTTGAGGGCAAGCAAAGATTAAGTGTGAGGAAGTTGATAAGTCAGGAATTTGTGTAAGTTTACTAGACTAATTCATGCTTAATTCTCTACATTATGACATTAACTTTCCTCTTTAATGCTTTAATTACTCTTCATTGTTATATTTGTCTCCAATGATCGATTTCATATGTTTTCAGGATAAAAATGCTCAACAAAGTACTTAAATAAAGATTTTAGAGGTTGGAGTAACATGGGAAGTCAAACCAAAGTCAAATACAGATTTTCATTCACCACTGTTGTATTTTATTGAGGGTCCGGGTTTGCAGCTGGGTTCATAAACCCGGACCATCTCATCGCAGAAGTTTCTGCCTCTTTTCAGACTTGGTCCGGGTTTGAGGATGGGTTTGAAACCCGGACCATACCAAGGCGAAACTCTTCTGCCTACTTTTAGACGTGGTCCGGGTTTGCATCCTACTTTGCAACCCGGACCATCACAAGCGGAGCGCGGAGTTCTGTTTCGGGATTAACGGAATTAATTTATATCTTTTTCATCTGTGGCCGTCGTTTAATTAGGTTAGATTAGAGATAGATTTGAGAGGGAGAAAAGATAGAATTCCTTTTGTTATAAAAAGAAGAGGCCAGCCAACGTGAAGAGACACTTCTTCAGCGCACAAAATAGTCACGATACAGAGAGAATTAGTTTGAGAGTTTGAGTCTGGTTTGGAGTTTGGAGTTTGGAGCAGAGCACAGAAAGGAGTTCACCACGGAGACTTCACCAGAAGTCTCAGAACAGAGTTTCTTCTTGTTCTCTATTACTATTGAGCTTATTGTAAACATGTCAATGGCTGAGTAGTTCCTTTAGATTTCGGTTTGCTATGTATCCCTAAATTGACTATTCCTGTTCCTTTGTGATTTAATACAGTTCGATTGAGTAAAGTTATTTTCCTTGCTTAATTTCTTTAATCGTTATAATTTGGCCAATTATAAAGATTAGTATTTTGTTAGCTTATATGTGACGACTGCGGCTTTCAATTGATTACAGGAAAATAACCGGTTAGTTTAGAGACGGTAATTCCTCTAAATAGCTAATTGACTAATAAACTAGATTGTTCTTAAGGCGGTTAGTAAACAGTGGGTTCGTAACGAGAGTTAGAATTCAGTCTTTATTAACTAGTATTTGCTAAGCGGGAGACCGGAGGTAAATTATCTTTGTTCTAGGGTTTTACTCAGAATTGCCTTGGAAATCACTTAGGGATAGGAATTACAGATTTAGGGTGCAGTAGTAAACCGGGATCTCTTTTCCAAATCAGTTTCACAACATTTATTTTTTTTCCTGCTTGTTATTGTTTCACATTCTGTTTACAGTCTTTAATTGTCATCAAATCAAACCCCAATTTCCTGTTTTATTTTGTTCCGGTTAGTAAAGATTAAACTAGACACATCGCCTCCTCTGGTTCGATACTTAGGGATTACTCTCTATTAAAACTTGCTAGAATTGACCGGTACACTTGCCGTTAGGTTTTACCCCAACACTGCACGCCATCATGAGCAACCTAGAAATGCGAAAATCATATTTTCCAAAGCATTCTCAAATAACAAGTGAAGCCATTGTTCCTTGAACACACACAAAAATAGTTAATCACTAAAAGCCCATCAGAATCTACATCAAGTAGCGTTATTAGATTTTCCCTTCACCACAACTCCCCAACCCCACTACACTGCAGAAAAACATGTGTTTGAGACTACTACACCACATAAACATCTCAAATCGATACCCTCACCACAACGATGAGCCAAAACTACACGACATGTCACACTACCATGCAGCAACTTCCAAGAGAAAATCTTGACATGAGGTGGAAGGTCTACTCTCCATATCCTGCACACCACTCTTCCAACTACAAACGTGCTTGTTCCTACATCCTTACTCCGTTTGGTTTGCATCATATAATATGTGAAGTGAACCGTAAAGAAATATGTCTTTGTACAGCTCCACAACCAGCTATCAATGTAGTGACTCTCCAAAGGCATTGACAAAATTAACTTCGTATTCTCGTTAGGAAACCATTGACGGACAAGATCAACCTTCCACTCACAAGTGACAGGAGTAATCAAACATGAAACACGTTCTATCCTCCGGACCTCCGTTGGCACCCGCCATAAAAAATGCCACCCTTAAGCTTACCTACTAACCATTTGTCTACAATCCTAACAGTACTTGTACCCGTTCTAACAGACCTACATGCCCCCTATTAAACAAAGCCTATAACCTAGAGTAAAGCCTTCAACACTGGGCTTGGCCTACTACCCAAAGAGGCTGAAAATAAGACCTCGTGAGAAAAATACCATGAACGAAGAACCTGATACATAAGTGCGTGAGGAGAGCTCAGAATGCGCTAGCACTGCTTCATCAAGAGTGCATCATTGAACACACTAAGATCTCTAAAACTCAAACCACCTCAGTCTTGACTTTGACAAAGATCATCCCATTTTTTTCAATGTATCCCTTTCTTGCTAAATTGTCCATTCTACCAAAACCTAGCTAGATCTCGATGAATTTCACGGACAAGAGTCATAGGAAGCTTCATAATACTCATAATATAAGTAGGGAGGGCTTGTAAAACATTTTTTATCAGCACCGCTCTATGTGCTTGAGATGCTTGTCTACTCCAACTTTGGTTTCCTTTTCAACTCCCTCTTTCAAAAAATCAAAGACTCTTCTACGACTACGACCTATACTAGTTGGAAACCCTACATATAGATTAAAATCGTGCACCTCTCTACTCCCAAAACAAGAAACAACATCACGGTTAACATTCCCCGAAACTCCAGCTGAAAACTTAATACTAGATTTATTGAAATTTATACACAGTCCTGAAGCATTCTGAAAGTCTCGCACAATATCAAACATAGTATACACATTAGAAGCAGTGGCCTGTCCAGACAAAATGCAGTCATCTGCAAAAAAAGGCTCATGATTGGCTGACCTAGCCCCCTCATCTGAAACCCTCGAACTACCCCAACATCAGAAGAAAGTTTATTGCCAAGGACAACACTTCCATACAAAAAATGAAGAGGTAAGGCGAAAGAGGATCACTTGCCTCAATCTTTTTTGTGGAGAAAAAACCCTACCCGGATAACCATTAATAAGAACCGAAATTGTAACAGTGGTTAGACATTTCTCAACTAGGTCAACCCATTGTTGGTTGAAACCCATAGTCCTTAAAACCACTAAAAGGAAACTCCACTCTACCCTAATGAAAGCCTTAAACATATCAACTTAAAAACCAGAATGCCCTCGACGCACAACCTTTGACACAAGCATAAGATGAAGTACTTCATGCACAACAATTACATTATCTGTAATTAATCTTCCTTTTACAATGCTTCTTGATTATCACTAATAACATAACCCATAGCTTCCTTAACTATTAACTAATACTTTAGTAATTACTTGACAAATTTTGCTGCACAACGAAATAGGGTGGAAATAAGCCATGGAAGATGCACCCTTTTTCTAAGGAACTAGCACAATGTGGGTATGATTAATGGCATGCGGAATCATATTAGTGTTTTAAAAAACAAGAACAGTATGCACAAAATTTGGCCCAATAGCCTCCAAAAAGAGTTAAAAAATGTACCGTCTACTTCATCAGGCCCTGGTGCTTCATTAGGGTTCAAATCCTTCAATGCTGCAAGTACCTCATCTCGAGTATAAGGAACACCCATGGCTGATCAAACTTCTTCAGGAATCCACCTTCAACACACGCAAGCAAATGTGGAGTAGGATTAGAAGAAGTGGTAGCAAATAGATCCTCAAAATAGTTACGCGCTATGCCCTCTAACTTAACCCAACCTATAGCCAAAATCTCATGCTGGCTAACAAGACCATAGAATGCATTCCTACGGCTCCTAGCCCAAAAACTACTTACAAAAAAGGTGGAATTACAGTTGTCGTAGCAAGCCAGGCTTTCCTGGAGCACTAGCATAGCCTAATTTCTTTCCGATATAAGAGTGCATCAGCTGTCTTTGTAAAGAAATCCAACGCACCAAGCTTTCAGATGTTTATAGTGCATTGCCAATGTGATGCAAGTCTACCTTTAGGGACTCTACTGTTGCCTTCTCCGCCGCAACTGAACACGTCCCCACCGGTGCAATTTATTCCCATATACTGTTACCTTTCCTTACACTGATAATTACCCTCAGACATAAATGAACTCCTCCAAACTTTTTCTACCAATTCCCGGCATTCTGGTAACTGATGCCCAACAATTCTCAAATGAGAAAGGCTTGGACCCCTAATGAGACGAATGATAACTCGGGCATTTGCCTAAGTTCACGGGGCTAATTCATGCTTAATTATCTATATTTCAGCTTTAAATTCCCTCTGTATTGGCTTGATTATTCTTTATTGTTATATTTGTCTCCTATGATTGGTTTGGTGATTGTTCAAAACACTCAAGAAAGTGCTTAAATGAAGTCTTTGGAACTTGAGTCAAACATTGAAAGTCAAACTAGGAGTGAAATAATGACTTTTGAAGAAGAAGTAGCTAAATTATAAGTGGCTCGGGTCTTGTCAATGAAAAAGGACCCGGACCAACCCTTTGAAGAGCATTCTTTCAAGTTTTTGGGATGGTCTGGGTATGTGTCAGTGGCTATAAACCCGGACCATCCTGAGGAGAAACATTCTGCCAACTATTACATGTAGTCCGGGAATATGCACGGGGCTATAAACCCAAACCACACCTAGAAGCAATATTCTGCCATGTTTTATGTTATGATCCAGTTTTTTTTCTTTCCGATTCGTAAAAGGAGTTCA
This sequence comes from Limonium bicolor, assembly GCA_023374045.1. NCBI lineage: Eukaryota > Viridiplantae > Streptophyta > Magnoliopsida > Caryophyllales > Plumbaginaceae > Limonium > Limonium bicolor. Next base: position 65,165,379 of record CM041777.1, on the reverse strand, counting down.
TATTAATTTTTGACCTTACATTGGTGTATTTATGACATTCTCCTATTATTATTATGTTGACTTGAGGAAGGAGGGTAAAAGTGTCCCTTTAATTTTTGTTATTAATTAAGGAGTTAGGAAAGTTATTTCTTTTCTTACTAATCCTTCCATTTCGTTATCGATAAGGGAGTTAGAGAATTTACTCCTTTTGTTTTGTTATTATTTAGGGAGTTAGTAATTTATCTCTCCTCTTAGTATTCCCAACTTTTCCTTTCCCCTTCCTCATTCTGTTTTGTAATTAATTGAGGAAGGAGATAAGTCTCGTAATATTTCCTTCTATTTTGTTATTAATTAAGATGTAAGGAAAGATATTAGATGTCCTTTCCGTTTTGTTAAGGAGTTAGGAAATTAAATTCTCTTTTGACTATTTCCTAACTCTCTCTTCTATAATTTCTACTTCACGGCCATTCATTTCCCCATTTTATTCTCACTCATCCTCCCGCTGAACTATTCACAAGATAACTTCCGCTTTATATATCTACTTCTCCCTTAGCTTCTCCTTTCATCTTCTTAATTCTTTCCCTTTGTTATTCAATTGTTCGAGTGCTCTAGCATTGGTAATGTTGATCGAGACTAAGAGATCTTTGATTGGTGAATCCGGGTGCGGTTGTTGTTATTCGTTCGAGTTCCTCTCACAACTTTTTCTGATGTCGGTCCTCCTTTGATTGTTCGAGCGTTCATGATACGAGTGGTGATTTTGAATGGAGATTCGAGTAGTGCGTTGAGTGGAGTCCGCAGAGATAGCATAGCTTCGGGTGTGAGGTTGGTGGTAAATGGATTCGGTTGGGTGTGTTCGCCCACAGGGGTTTCAATTCATGTTTTCGTATTTATTAATTTGACTCTCTGATTTGTGGTGTTTCGGTTGATTTCCGATTTGTGATTTCGATGTGTTAAAACCCCGTGGATGTATATTTTCGACTGTGTATTTTGCTACAATAAAATATGTGTTTTGTGGAGGATTTGTGCCTTTGTTCTGGTTGATTTCCGTAATTGATTCTGCATTTTTCGACAAGACTTTGTTTTCGCATAACTTCTTCGTTTGAGCTCCGTTTTGAGTGCAGTTTGCGGTGTTGGATTCCTTATTTTGAGTACTATCTGTTTTAACATGTTTTAGCATGTTTTTTAGTATGTTTTGTTTTGAAAACCTTCGACATGCTTTCGACCTTTTTTTGCTCTGTAAGTGAGTCTCGACTTTTGACTTCAGTTTGACTTTCTCTGATTTAGTAAATTTGGTTTTAGACTTCCACTTCAGCTACAAATTTTTTTTTGTTGTGTTCAAGACTTTGTGTTTTGGTGTGATGCTTTGCAACACACTCTGTTCTGATTTGATTAAGCTTCTATTTTGGGACCCAGTCTTCTTTGTGTTTGAGCCGTGGATGGCAGGCTTTAGCTATCCCGTAGCATGCTGCGCAGGACGTCCTTCTGTATCTCACAGGTGTCTCCCCTATTCCGTTTATGGATATTTCTATCCATTCTGTTCACAGGTGTCTCCCTTGTTCTATTCACGGGACTCGTTCTCGTTCTGTTGTGTGTGCATTGATCACTAGTGTCCCACTATGTTTTGTGAATTGTTTTGCTCTACTTCTATCTGTTTTTTGTTCTACTTCTGTATTTGACAGACTGCTGTGTGCTTTATGTCTTTTGGAACCTCTAATTTGTAAAGTACTCTGTTTCATCTCTCTCTCTCTCTCTTTTTTTTGGTTTCAGACAGACTGCTGTGTGCTTTGCATCTTCTGAAAGTCTCTGATTTGCTAAGCTTCTGTATTCTGATAAGTAATTGTTTTGACTATCGCTTATCCCCTTCTGCTTTTGACCTGCTTCTGTTTTGAAAGACTTCCGCTTTGTCTCTGATTTTTCTTTGGCTAAGCGCTTTTATATATGTACAAATATAAGTATTTTTAGTATCTGTTTTGAGCATGCTCAGCTGATGAAGTTTATCACCTGCTGAGCTATAGTTTGGCTCACCCCTTTTCCGTCTGATTTGTGGGTTTTAGTTCCTGTTTGGAGATTCAACTTCTGCGTTAGTTTTGGCATCCAGATGTACTCAGTTGTTTGGCTTTGGGACCCGTTTGTATTTGGCTTATGTTTTGTATTTCGGTTTGGCTTCCGCTATGTGTTTGTAAAGACAAGTTGTACATCAATATATGAGTTTCAATTCTGTTTTGGGAATTCGCTAGTGTAGCCTTGCGTGTCTTAGGTAATAAGCACGCGGCGTGTAACGGTCTCTCAACCAGGGTGGTTTTGGGGTCATTACATTTTAGACATGGTCCGGGAATATTTACTAGTTATTTTCCCAGACCAACATAAAAAAGGAATGGAACTTTGTTCCGTGAGATAAAAAGGAAAGTTGATCAAATTCTTGATCATTTTTAGACCACCGCTAGAGTTAGGAATAAAATTAGGTTTTCTTTGAGAGCTTTGGACATTTGAGAGAGAGATTTGGAGCAGATTGTGAATCAGAGACAGTTGCTTCACCATGGAGTCTTCAATCAGAGTTTCATCTTGTTCTTCCTCTATAACACTATTTTGTATAGACTTGTACATTGTGATTATTTCTATGGCTGAGTAGTACTTATAAATTTCGGTTTGCTATGTAATCCCGAATTAAAGGTTCCATTATCTTTGTAATTTTACCAGTTTTAATAAGGTTAAAATACTTGTTCTTTGTTCATATTTATTCTCTTGTGATTTGGCCATTACTAGGGTTTATGAGTTTGTTGCTTACAAGTGAGAACTGTGGCATTCAATAGACTACAGGATTAGTACTAGTTAGTTTAGAGATGGTAATTCCTCTAGAATACTAACTGATTATCAACTAGATTGTTCTTAAAGTTGTTGGCAATTAGAAAATTCATAACAAGTGTTAGGGTTTTGTAACTGTTAATTAGATTTCACCGAGCGGGAGACCAAACGCGGAATAGTTTTAAGCTGGGATTTTAATCTAGAATTTGGTAATCACATTGAGAAGGGAACCGATGATTTAGGAGGAATAGTGAAGCAAGATTGCTCCCACAATTTATCAAGAAAACCATTTTTTCCCTTTTTGTAGTGATTATTCTTGTTCTTGTTTATTTTATTTGCTTCTACAATTTAGAAAATTAATAATCAAAAATCCCAAATTCCTTGTTATTTGATTTTAACAGTTTATTAGCTAGATTTAGATATAAATTAAACTAGACATTGTCTCCTTGGTTCAATAACCTTTGGGAATACCTAAGGGAAACTTGTTACAAAAGACCGGCACACTTGCTGTATTAGGTTTTACCCCATCAAATTTTTATCTAGTTTAGTTTTTATTTTTATTTTTGTTTATTTATGTTTGTTTTTGTTAATTTTATTTTAGGATTTATATTTTAGTAGATTAGATTTGTTGAATATTAGTTTATTTACGTTTTAATTATTTTTACTTTATTTCAGTTTGTTTTCTTTAGTTTGTTTTTTGTTTATTTTTATTTTATTTGTGTTTTTAGCATTTTATTTTTACTTTTGTTCAATGTATAGTTTTTTATTTTAACTTTCTAAAAGAAGTGAGAAAGGGGAGACCTACATTTTTATGTTTTGTCCAGAGTAAGGACAATGAGACTGAAGGTAGACTTCTGAACCAGAATCTTCCAGAAGAAATTCCAGTGGTGCGAGAATTTCCAGATCTTTTTCTAAAATAAAATCCAGGCATGTCGCCAGTTAGGGAGGTAGAGTTTTCAATTGATCTAGTACCTGGAACAGATCTGATTTCTAAAGCTCCATACAGGATGACTCCAATCGAGATGCAAAAGTTGAAGAGTTAGTTGAAAGAGTTGTTTAATTAAGAGTGTATTGACCCTAGTGTTTCTCCTTGGGGGCACCAATTTTGTTTGTGAAAAAGGATGGTGGGTGAGGCTCTGTATTGACTACAAAGAGCTGAATCAGGTTACAATGAAGAACAAGTACATGTTGCCCAGGATAAATGATATATTTAACCAGTTACAGGGTACAAGAGTTTTCTCTAAGATTGATTTTAGGTCTGGTTATTATTAGTTGAAAGTGACAGAGAAGGATATTCCTAAGACAACCTTTAGGACGAACTAGAGCTAGTATGAGTTCATGGTGATGCCATTTGGGCTTACTAATGCTCCAACAGTCTTCATAAACTTGATAAACAGAATTTTCAGCCCTTACTTGGTTAAATTTGTACTAATGTTTATTGATGATATTTTGGTGTATTCCAAGAATATGGAGGACCATGAGAATCATTTACCGATAGTGTTGCAGATCTTGAGGGACAAACCGTTTTATGCTAAATTCTCTAAGTGTGAATTTTGGTTGGATAAAGTTTCCTTCCTTGGTGATGCGGTGACCAGTGAGGGTATATCAGTGGATACGTCCAAGATTCAAACTGTGAAAGGTTGGTCTAGACCTACAAGTGTGAAGGAAGTCTGAAGTTTCCATGGATTGTTCGGCTACTACCAGAAGCTTGTTAAAGATTTTTCTAAGATTACGAGGCAGCTCACTAATATAATCAAGAAGGTAGTGAAGTTCTAGTAGGATGAGAACTGTGAAAAAGCTTTTCAGACTTTGAAAAGGAGAGGCTAACTTCTGCTCCAATATTGGTGTTTCCTTCTGGAATATAAGGCTTGGAGGAATACAATGATGCTTCGAAGTATGGATTGGGTTGTGTGTTGATGCATCTTGGGAGAGTGATAGCGTACGCTTCTCGGTAATTTAAGGAGTATAAGAATCGCTATCCTACGCATTATTTAGAGTTGGCTGCAATGGTTTTTGCATTGAAAATCTAGAGGCATAATTTGTATGGGACTTCTTGTCAAGTTTTCACTGATCACAAGAGTCTTAAGTATATATTCACTCAGAAGGAGTTGAACATGAGGCAGAGGATGTGGCTAGAGCTTATAAAGAATTATGATATGCAATTCTATACCATGAGGGTAAGACCAATGTGGGGGTCGATGCTATGAGCCGGAAGAAAAGTCATCCAGTAGACTCTATGTGGGTTCTTCTAGAAGCATTGGTTTAGGACTTCCGGAAGCTGAAGTTTGAAGTTGCAAGGCATGGGAAGGTTGAGAAGGAAGTAAAGTGGTTCAGTATGGTAGCAAGCTTGGATGTTTATGGGGAGATTCTTAAGCACCGGCAAGGAGATGTGAAGTTGGACAAAATTCGAGAGATGAAGGAAGGAAAGGCTAAGGACTTTGCTGTCTGTGAGGATGGAAGTCTGCGGTTTAAAGATAGATGGTGTGTGCCTTTGACTTGTGTTGATGTCAAGGAGGAGTGATGCAAAAGGCGCATAACACGCCTCACTTTGTGCATCTAGGAAGAAATAAACTATATAAGGATATGAAGAAATATTTCTGGTGGCCGAAGATGAAGAGGGAGGTTGTTAAGTTTGTTTCTAGATGCTTGACTTGTCAGAAAGTAAAGTTTGAGCATAAGAGGATGGGTGGAATATTGCAACCTTTGGAGGTTCCCAAGTGGAAATGGGACTCCATTTCGGTGGAGTTTGTAGTAGGTTTGCCATTAACCAAAGAAGGGATGAATCGGATATGGGTTATTGTGGATAGACTCACTAAGAATGCAAGATTTATACCCATGAAAGACACTTGGACCATAGAGCAGTTAGTCGATGCTTACATCAAGATTATGGTCTGATATCAATATCATGGTGTTCTAGAAACTATTGTTTCGGATAAGGATTCTTGGTTTTTGGCAAGGTTTTGGCAGCAGTTTCAAAAGGTTGTGGGGACAAGGCTGAATTTGAGTACATCATTTCATCCAACATCAAATGTCAGATAGATTGGACCATCCAAACCTTGGAGGACATGCTTCGAGCGTGCATGATGGATTTTCTGGGATCTTGGATCGACAAGTTACATTTGATAGAGTTCTCCTACAACAATAGCTATCATGTGAGTATTAAGATGGCTCCTTATGAAGCTTTGTATGGTAGGAAGTGTCAAACTCCTTTGTGTTGGTCTGACATCGGTGAGACTATTGTTCTTGGTCCTTAATTTATTGAAGAGACAGTGAGTCAGCTTCAGATGATTCAGGAGAGAATGAAAGCCACTCAAGATCGATATAAGTCTTATGCTGATTTGGGTAGAAGGCCGGTAGAGTTTGAGGTTGGAAGCAAAGTGTTCTTGAAGGTATCATCAACCAAAGGTGTGATGCGATTTGGAAAGAAGGGCAAGTAAGCTCCAAAGTTTGTTGGTCTGTATGAGATTCTAAAAAGAATAGACAAGATGGCTTATAGAGTAACTTTGCCTATGAAGTTATAAAGGGAGCATAATATGTTCCATGTGTCTCAATTGAAGGGATAAATTCCAGATCCTTCGCATGTGTTGCAACCAGAAGTTTTGGAGCTTGAGCAGAATTTATCTTATGTAGAGTATCCAATCAAAATTCTGGACTGAAAGAGTAGAGATACCTGATATAAGTCAGTTCAGTTGGTTAGAGTGTCGTGATCTAACCACGGGGTAGAAGAAGATACTTGGGAAGCAGAGGATAAGATGAGGAAGAAGTATCCTCACTTATTTGATTAGGTAGTAATTTAAGTTATAGGCCGTAACTTCTTTTAAGGGGGCTAGAGCTCCACACAAGGTTTATGGGTGTTTGGTTTAGGTTGTGATAGTTTAAGTTATGATCAATTGAAAATCATGCTGTGATTGATTATTATTTGGTTTGTTAATATTTTGGAATATGGTCTATCTGAAAATCGTTAATCTGTTGGTAATTGCATGGGTAATCTATGAATGATCTATGGCTATTACAGAATTGGTTTTATGTGTGATGAACTTTGATGAGAATTTTGTTTGGTGTTCATTTGATAATTGATGGAGTCGCAGCATCGAGGGTGAAGCTTTGTTTAGGGGGGAAGAAATACCCTAAAAAATCATAGTTTTATGAGTTGTCATCATTTTTACCTTTGACGTTGCTCAAATTGAAATTTTCATTCTAATAGGCTCTTCTAGAAGAAAATTCCGGTAGTTGCCAGGTATGGTTTCGAAAGAAATATTCTGGTAGAGGAGTTAGTGAGTCAGTAACCATTTCCTATATTCATGCCAAGTTCTTAATTACTTAGGGAGTTATTGGTTGACCTTACCCTTTGCAACTATCGCTTGTATAAATACTCCTTGAACTCTTTAGTTACCCTATTCACTTATAAGAATTATGAGGTATAACTCCTGGACATTTAGTATAAATATACTTCGCGTCAGGGTTGTTCTTCCTACATGAGTAATCTCTTTCTTTCTCTCAAAATCTATAACATGATTGTCTTTTGTCATTACAACGAGTTCAATCCAAAGTAACTTGAGTCATTCTCATCTGCTTACTGATTTGAAGGTATGTTCTAGCAGTTGTCTAGAGAAAGGCTCGGGTAAGTTGTTGAGTACAACCACTGTATTACCTTGGTGAGTTTATGCTTGATTCAAATGTGAATTGATGGTTTAGACGATTTCTGTGGTATATAGAATTAATGCATATTGGCATAAGGTGATTATTGGTTTTGGGCTTGGTTTTTATTGGATTGTTTGGTTGTTGAGATTTGATAAGGGTAGACTTCTCGGGAATATGTATATATACAAACTGGATACAATGATTATGTATTACTACCAATGAATTGTGGTTTAAGCCACTATGATCTACTTCTACTAGTTAAAAGTATCTTTAGGGGGTATGCACACTTAAAGACATATGGTGAGGTGGAATAGTTACTCAAAGGGCCTTAGTGTCCTTTGTCGTATGACCAATGTGCCTGTAAGGTTTTATGGATATTATGGTTGCCCAAGGGGCCGAGGGCCTTAGTGTCCTTTGTCTATGACCAGTGCGCCCGTGAGAATTTCTAGAATTGGATTAAGGCTTTCTCTCCCTATCAATGATCAATGTTGAATGGTGAATGTTTGCTTGGTTGGATTGAGTATAGGTTGGATGTTGGATATGGGTTGGTTTCAGTTGGTGACTGATTATGGAATCTAGATTGCATGGCTACTACATGAACCTATAATGTTGTGTGTTATATTCTATATAAATGTTTCCAAATAAAATGAATTTTACAAGGAAAAGCAATGACTTACACAGTTTTACTGATTTACGCAATCCTTTCTGTGTTGTTTCTGATTTCTGACTGCGGGTTAATGGCTGAGGAGTACTCTTGGGGTGTGGGATCTGCGACATTACTTAGATTAGCCAATAACAATAAAGACTCACTGCTGAAGATTGTTCTGTAGGAGTATTCTAGTAGTTTCTTATGGAAGTTTATTCCGGAAGATTGTTTCGGAAGACAGGTTTAAACTTGAGTACCGAGAGTTATGAGTTGTAACTAATACCATGTTCTGCGAGATGTTATTATGTTCAATGGATTTTTATGTTGAGAGTTCGCCTTAGCACTTACTTGTGTGGGTGTGGCGGTTATACCCATATAGGTTTTAATTATTTCGCTACAATATTATTATTATTGTTAGAGTTTGGTTTGGTAGAAATCGGGGTGTTACAAGGCCTAAGTTCCACATGTACACCATCTAGAGTACTTAAGGTGTCTTAGCTAAGATACGGGCAACTCAAGAGCTGGCTGGATAGCCATGTAGAATGCCACCTCCTCCTTGGCTGTGTGTTTCATCAGGTGATGTGCTAGATTAAAGCCACTTTCTACATGGATGTGTGCTTCATCAAGTAATGTGCTAAGATGGTGCCACCTCTTACATGCTTACTTCACCTAGTGTTTTTCTAAACCTCATGGACCAAGAGTTAAGCATCTCACTCCCTTGCCATATCATGCTTGTTGCCTCCCTCAAGCACCAACATCACCTCCTTGCTTTGTTGCTTTGAACCCATTGGAGCATTCTTGCCTAATACTTCCAAAAATATGCTTTAAAGAATGGAAAACCAGGCTCCATTATTACCATCTATAATTGATGCTGAAATTAGTCATTTAGGAAGATATTTTTAAGAGAAAAGAACTAGGATAGAATAGGTAGTCATAGAGATCAATTTCATACTTAATGTGCTCTTATTCTAATTACAAGCTTTTAGGGCTTGATAAGCCTTTACAACCTAAATTGAGTTATCTGCCACCATTAGAACCCACTTACACTACTAAAGATCATTGGAGTCTTCTAACCTCGATTAGGGTTTACCTTGCCTCCTTTAAAGCATTACTTGTAAACTAAGGGTATTCACTCTCACTGAGAATTTCTCTTCAGAAGGTATTCTCCAAGAACCACAAGATCTCTACCAGAGTTAATCTTCCGTAGCATGTTAATCTCTATCAAAATCACTACAAAAATATTGTAGTATCAGAGACGGAAAATTTCCTACGGAATTAATCCATATGTAAAAAGTATTTTCACCTACAGAATTTTATATCATTTCCAACGGATTACACACCAACTTTAGACAGCATTTGCTACGGAAGTAATCCGTATGTAAAAAGTATTAGTGACGGAATTTAGACAAAATTACACACCAAATTATTTTTGTAAGTAAAATTGTTTCAATATTTTGCCCGCGATCGACAATAAACTTATAGAGGGAATCAATTCACCAATTGTTATACTTTTAAAAACGGAATTTCAGTAGGAGAAAGTCTATCAATATAATATCTGGACACTGGTTATCAGCAACTAAATATTCCGTAGATAATTACCTTTACCTACAAAATTTATTCTAAATAGTCCGTAGGAAATGGTCATATATATATTCTAAAATACAAATGCACCTCAATTAGTCATTTACCCCAGATCTTCTTTTTTTTCTCTCTCTTTTCTTTTTTACCCCGGTGTTATCTTCTTTGCGATTTAGACAGATTTTCCACCCTGCTGCTGGTGAAGATTTGCAACCCTAACACTGCCGAAAGAGGGGAGATGAATAATTTTTTTACCTTACAGGGGGTGATGGTCACAATGCGGGAAGCTACGTCGACGAGGCTTGTTTCGAGATCAAATTATGAGAGACAACGGAGCGCATAGGAAACACGCCGCATGGCATCTAACTTAAACCGATTTAGTACCTGCTGAGTGATTGATTTTTAATCATTTCTAGTACGCGGAGTGAGCTAAAAGGGGGTTAGGGTTGAAACAATTCCAGAATTCGCTTTACTTAGAAGTGTCGGTCTTAATATAGATCCGATCACACCATACACCATAACTTTACTTAGAAGTGTCGGTCTTAATATAGATCCGATCACACCATACACCAATCCCTCTAGCCCGAACAAAAGTCAGGTAGGAAAGCCTTTTATTAGGCTTGTGGGTGATTGTAATCCAAGAAGGAATAACAACCAATAACAGAGAGGGAGGTAAAGCGAATATAAACATCAACTCCGAAACACACCTTACACATAATCCCCCTAGCCCGAACAAAAGTCAGGTAGGAAAGCCTTTTATTAGTCTTGTGGGTGATTGTAATCCAAGAAGGAGAGACAATCAATAACATAAAGGGAGCTAAATCAAATATAGATATCAACTCCCAACCATACGTGCACGACTGAGACACCCCGGATTTCCTCACCCCCCATAATATATATATGTATTAGTTAGAAGTTCCCTTATGGAACCTTTCACATCACGACACCATTTGGTGTTACAAATCTGGTTAAACACACAAGGGAGGTAAGTCGCCATACAACTTACATGACCAAACAACCGTCGTTACACAACGACATACACAAGAGAGGTAAACACACTTACACACAACATCAACACACACCTAACACACGGATATCCGTAGTTAGAACGTTCCCGTAGGTTGGGTCATTAAATCCGAATACCTATCTCTTATGTGACCCTAGAGTCGGTAGCTAAGGTTTAACACATATTCGAGGTTAAATGGTATCGGAACTAAATACACCACATAAACGAATTACTGTAAACTCATTTCATGCTTATTCTTGCAACGTGGCAAACACACATAAAAACAGGTTGGCATACAAGCCGGAGTAATCTGGTAGAACACAGGTTGCAAGAAAACCATACCTGTCACCTTGAGGATGGCTAGCCTAATGTGACACCCTCTTAGTCCCGGCTACCATTTCGACTAGTTCTTGTTCCTATAATTCATTAGTCGGAACAATCAATTTCGATATTAACTTTGACTACTTGTCATTACCTACGACGTTCTCTTGTCTTTTCTTACATTCCGTTAACCTATCACTTATTACTCACCTTATCTCAAGGTTTCTCATTAATTAACACTTGTGATTTAACAGTTTCTAATGTTGCCATTAACATTAAACTTTTAGTTCTTAACTTCACATTATGATTTTCGATTAATAACCACTAAGTCCTTGTAGTTTAATCTTTATCATGTAAATCACTTACTCCACATTATCCTTTAATGGTGTACTACTAATGACAATTTTTTTAATAAAGGACGACCGACCCACTCTGGGGTAGGTCACCTGGGTGGGTCGGGTGCAGAGAGCATCCGAGTTCATAGTTTCAGCTCAACCGACCCAGACTGGGTCGGTCCCCAGGGTAGGTCGGCTGCAGAACCACTTCCCAAAGTGCTTATTTTACTCCAATCTTTTCCACAAGTGTCCTAGTTTGTTCCTACATCATTTTGACACATTAATACCCTCTTAAATCACCCACCAAACTCATTGATTAACTCACTTCTAAACTCCTCAATCATTTACTCAAATTTTTACAAAGTGCTTAACACTTGCACTTAACTTCTTACACTTCCAACATGTAAACTTCTCCTAACACCACAACCAACCTAAATGTTTCCTCTCAACCATTTTGACTAATACTCAAGCATCTTTATTCATCCACACTTCCTTTACTCAAGGTTCTCAAGATATCCCAAGGTTACGTTCTCTAGTTTACACCTAAGTTACTACAAGGCATAATACCTCATTTACTACCAACTTTTGCACAAGTCTTAATAACATTCATTCCATGACTTTGGTGTGTCCAAATCACCCATTTGATCTCTAAATCCTCCAAGATAATTCCTAGGTCATCCTAGCACTCAAGAACACCTTAATTCACTTACCCCCACCAATTTAACCCTTAATATCCCTAACACAACCTAGGTCACCATACTTCATCAAAGCACTTAAAACTCTTAGTTTCTTAACCAAAATTTGCCATAGCTTATCTAGTATACTCTTACACCCAAACACTTAGTTTTTCATCCTTAAACAAGCCAAAGACATTAACATCCTTAATGAAGGTTCTTTACACACAAACTACATTTGAACTACAATACATCACAATATAGTGCATAAACTTAAATTGCTTGGCACTTAGGCCCTTAAATGACATGACTCTTAGGCCCTTAAATGACATGAAATAAACACTAAATTTCCCACATTGTAACACCCCAACCGTAAATCTCGTCATTACCTCTTAAACCGTTACTAATTACTCCTACTCACGCAGCGGAACTCTAATTAATAACGAGGGGTGAAACAACGCCGTTAGCCACCCATGTGGCTAACCAGGCCTTTCTTACATACCGTAACGGTCTGATGAACTGGAACAACCGAGTACTTCATACAAATACAATACTCAATTCATATCTCCACTATACCGAGTCTACAATATACGGATGCCGATAACATACTCGGACTTACACCTCATTCAAACGCATAAGTAATTACAATCTAACTACCCATGCTCACAGCCGTCCCCGTCCTACTCTCTCGAACGGTGGTCAGCTTCAAGTACCTGCACACTAAAAACGTTCCCCCTAGGGGGGTCAGCTTACGCTGAATATGAAATTCGCATATACCGCGTGCTAACCGCGGTACGCCGACTACTTTGGGTCGGATATACATGGAGTTCATTTTAATCAAACAACATGCATCATGGCAATACAATATATGTATATCACACAAGGAATCTACATCCAATCACGGAACACGATTCCTAACTAACATAACAATGTTGTTAGTGGTAACTGGTTACTCTTAGGCATTGAGGGTTATGCCTCACTATGCCTTGTTTACTTATTCAATACCTCACCCGCTCTCTCGGGTTACTTATTCATATACACACCCATTCTCTTGGGCTACTCGTACTATACTCACCCACACTCTCGGGTTACTTATTCTCATTATCTCACCCATACTCTTGGGTTAATTATACTCATTATCTCACCCACACTCTTGGGTTATTCATACTCAAGCTCTTGTAGATTCTCGAGACACTACAGGTCTCCTACGTCACGCTTGTTACTCTTATTACATACTTAAGCCAAAACTCATGGCCCTCGAGCATAGTCTTACTTCCCCGGTTTCGACCCTACTCTGGGTCTAGCATGGTGGGAAGGTTCAACTAGCTCCCGGAACTCTCTCTTAGTTCCTATCTCTTTTTACATAGGTCCGACTACTCTCGGACTACTCGCATTCCCATACACTCCTCTCTCGGAGTTTAATAATATTACGTATGTTAGTCTAGAAGCATCACTCTTGATGTTTCTAATGACTTTAGGAACATTCCTCAAGTTCGGTTAATCTTAGGTTTTAAGAGTTACCCTTACATTTCATTTACTCATACTTTCGGTTATTTTCTTATACCGGGTAATATCCTCATATAGGAGGTCGACCGTGTCTCAAGGGAGATACATAGTCCCTTAGGTCTCTTTTACTTTTCTTATAAGTTCACATCCTGGACTATCTTCAAACCTCTCGATGGAGGTTCATTTATCTCTCCACTCCTATTAATTTCGTGGATTGTTTCAATAAGGTATTCTAACCGTTATCGGGTATTTACTCAACCCGTACCTCTCCTCACATTCTAGGAGTTCGTATGTTTACGTTATCGTTACACTTTAATCGATAGCTTGTGTGTGTTTGCATACTTCCATCGGTTTATGAGACTACCCGATCTACGGGTTATTAGTCAATCGATACTCACTATGATTCGGTCTATGCACTATGTTAGACCACACCGGCATACAAGTATGTTAGCTCATTCAACATACATCAAGGCATACACAATCAAACGAGGGATTATTTTCATGCTTTAATCTTGATTAAGCCGGCACACAAACACACAAATCAGAGTAACTCGGTTAGCATACGGGGCATGAGAAAATCATACCTTTCACCGGGGTTAGCTTTACCGTGTGACCTCTCGTTCCTCGGTTCACACTTGTTCCACTAATAACATTCAAATGTTTTTATTAACACCAAAGCATTACGGTATGCAAAACTAATACTCTCGTACTTAACCCCGTTATCCCGTTTAACTTAGTTTTACTCATGTGTTCTTAAACTCACAATTTCCTCATTCACCTATCAAACTTGTTTACACTCCTAATGACCTTTAAACATCATTATTCATGTCCTAATGACCTTATATTACCATTACCATTCAATTCCCCATCATTAGAATGCAAGAAAACACATTCTGTTACATTTCTGGCCTGGTCCGGGTTTGTGTCCGGGGTTACAAACCCAGACCAAACACTGGAATCACTTTCTGTCGTATTTTTCATGTGTTCCGGGTTTATGTCCGGGTTTACAAACCCGGACCATCCCCTGGGATGACCTTCTGCCATGTTTTTGCTATGTTCCGGGTTTGCATTCCGATTGCAAACCCGGACAACCCCTGGAACTGTCAAAATTTACAGTTTTTCACCACTTTTAAACCCCTATATCACCTCTAATCATTTCCTAATCATTCCATAAGTTTTCCACATGTTTAATCATCATAAAACATGCTCTAAACCTCTTCAAAACATTGGCTTATTCCTTACTAAAGTTCTTGCTCAATCTCACACGTTTTTCATTCTTGTTTTACACTAATGCACACTTGTGCATTTCTAACTTCTCCTCAACACTTTGCATTATGCTCTCTTTCATTTTGACCATTCCATATCTTCCAAGATAATGCACAACTCATACCAAGTTCCCTGAATCACTCTTAAAACCTTGAATTCTCATTTCTTTTCCTAAAGCTCCTTAGGCATTTACACAAGTTCTTGCTACAGATTTTAGCATCAACCCCCTCTTATTAACAAGTATTCCCATGTTGATTTTCTAAGCCAAAACAACCACCATCAACACCTAGCTTCTCCAGGTCATTACTTACTCACAACCATACTCAAACCCCTCAAATTTCTACACAAATTTTGCCATAACTTGGCTACTTTTCTAGCATTGCTCAAAACTCTTCCCATCATATTATTCAACCTAAAACTAACCAAACCCATCATGGGTTCTACCAGCACATACAAGTTCACCAATACTCATCAATTCTACAAATACAACACAATGCTTAATTCATAAAATGCATAACACATAAACAAACACTTTATTTCACAAATGTTTTCTCACTTGTATTATTTCTATACAAGCACATTATCACCACAAATCAAGTGGGGTTCATTCATTTAATTAACCCTTCCCAAATGCTAAAACACATAGGATATACATTTGGGTTGGTTTCTTACCTTAATTTCTCTTAAGTTTCTTTTAGACATTCTTCTCCTCTTCTCTTCATCCAAAATCGGTCATGGCCAATCACTTGCCCAATTCTCTAGACCAATATACCAATGGATATAAGGAGTACTCATTAGTTCTCCTAACTATGAAAATAACTCATGAATTCAAGAGGAGGGCTCAAGGCATTAGATTTGAACATTACCTTTGGAAACCCTAGAATTGATTTGCCAAGCATCAAAGGAGGAGCTACAACCCACCATTAGAGGCTTGGAGAGTAGCTCAAAACAAGGAAAAACAAGGCATTACAATGTGCCCAAAATCGGCCAGCAAGAAGAGGTGAAGAAAATGAAATTTTCTTTAGATATTATTACCTTGGATGAAAGAGGAAGCTTCAAGCTACAACATGGAGGGTTTTTCTCTTCAAATGGGCAACACCCACGAAAATGAAACTCACTATTTTCGAGTTTTGAAAAGAGAGGATGGTAGAGGGTGATGAGAGGATCACAAATATGTGATTATTTTTCGATTCGGAGCAAGGATGAGACTTGAGCAAGGAGAAGATGGAGGAAGCTTGCTTGGGCTTCCATGTCGGTCTGCACCAGAGAGGGAGGAAGGAGAACGTGGAGAAGGGGAAATAAAGAAGAAGAAGGGAAAGTGAGAGGAAAGAGTGAGAGAATAGTTTTATGTTTTTACTTTTTACTTTTCTCTCTCCTCCTTTACTTTCTTTCTTTCTTTATTTGCTAACTAATAAACATGAGAGGGGGAGGCTTCTTATTTAATAAAACCGGCCCCCACTAGCTAGTTAAGCTGGAGCGTTTTCCGGTTTCTGACAGAAAACGCTCGTTATTTTACCCGGTTTGGCACTATTCACTAACCGGGCCCGTTTTCCGGATTTTTCTCGTTTCTTTATTTTTAATGGCTATTAAGCTTCCATTTATACTCAATTATAGTTATTTAATCAACTATAATTTTTACGGGTCCATTTGACCACTTAAAGTCACGTTTTCGGGTTTTCTTGAAAAACGTGCTTTTAAACTCCGTTAGCGTTTTAATCCATTTTTTGGATCCGTTTTCTTCGGGAATCATTCCCGTATACTAATTAGGCCTAACTAAGCCTTAGGAATCCATCTCGGACCCTCTCGAGATCATATATCTCTTATACTCGTTTAACGCGCATTTTAGCGTTTTTCGCTTTTCAAGCGTTTTCTCTTTTCTTTTGGTTTTATTCTTTTTACCAATACTCTTTAGGCACCATTAGGCCCTTAATAATTTTATTAGAGTAATTTAATCACCATTTTGAGATCCGGGGTATTAAACACATAAATAATGCTTTCAACCTGCAATTGCACACATCAATATCATAGCAACATAAATGCGTTTGTAATCCACATTATGATTGTTTTTCTAACTCATATACCATTAGCTCTTTAGTCACAAGTTCATGAGCTTGTTCATATTCTTTTCCTAGGTTAATATAAACCATACATCAATGTAAGATCTAGGCTACAATTGGTATTATCCAATACCATTCCTTAAGGCATTAAACTACACTAATTAAGGCAAACAATTTACCTTATGTTTCAAGCCTTTCTCTCTTTCTCTTCCTCTTGGCTTTCTTGAATGAAAATCGACCAAGGAGTTTGTTCCCTTGCTAACCTTCTAATCAATGTTCAAATAGACATAATGAGTAGTACTAAGTATTATACCTAGACTCATGGAATCATCCTTAGGTTACAAAAGAGTGCTTAGTGCACTAAAATGAGATGATTACCTTAGGAGTTTGGAATGGACTTTGATAAGGAGTCAAGGCATGGCTTCAACTAAGCTCTTTAAGATTGAATCAAGGCTAATACAATGAGTAAAGCAAGGCACTTCAAATGGCAATTTTTGGCCAAGAACAAAAATGGAAGAAAATATGATTTTTCAAGCTTTTTCTTACCTTAAACCAAAGAGAGCATATACTAGGTCTTGAAACTGAATTTTCCTCTTCAAATGGAGCTCCTTCAATGGAATCCAACTTCTTGTTTTGGAATTTTGAAAAGAGAGGATTGAAGGCCTTGACTCAATTAAGCCAAATATGTGCTTAGTTTTTGATTTGGAGCTTGGAGTTGGATTTGGCAAGGAAAACAAGGTGGGGAACCATGGAGGCTGAAGCTCTCACGGTTTTGGAGCAGAGAAGGAAGGAGAATGAAGGTGATGGCTGGTTGGGAAGGAAGGAAATGAGGAGAGAGGAAAGCAAAATAAGATATTTTGTTACTTATGTAAAAGTAATCCAAATAGTGAACTTCCTCCCTCTTTCCTTTCTTTTAAACTTGCTGAATGAGTTAGGTGATGAGTCACCTTGTAAAAACCTGCCCCCTCATGTTATTTAGGTACTAGTTTGACCATTGACCACTTAAAGGAGATTAAAGACTTAAATTAGGCACTATTTGGGTACTATTCATAATTAGTGCACAAATTTGTGAAATTTTGATTTCTCCATGAGTTAGGCTTCCTAATGTGATAATAAGTAGTACACATGTTGATTAAGGTATAATATTGGGCATTTAGCCACTCAAAACCCATTTCCAAGACATTTTTTCAAAAACATGCTTTAAGACTCCTTAAAGCACAATTTGTGTTTAAACTTGTTTTTGAGCTTGGTTTTCTTTGGTAGTTGGTTTAACATGTCCATTATCATGTTAATAAGGCCTTGGTAAGCTCTTTAGGTCCTAATCAAGGTTATCCCAAGTTTAGAGCATGTTTTTGCTCAAATTGTCTTAATGGTACTTTATTGTGTTTACTATGGTTTAAATTGCTTAATAACATTTCTAAGATACCTTTTAGCCTTATAATACCATAGTTTAACATTTAATTGACATATCTAGGTTTGGGGTATTTCAAGCAAGTTTAATTTACCAAGGTCTAGTTTAAGGATTTTACCCTTCTTAAGGTCGATTTCTCCACTTATGTTCTCCTTTATTTTCAGCCAAGTTTTGGGATTTTAGAGACTCCATATTTCGTTCATGACACAAGGAAGGAAAAAGTTCAAGTGCTAGAACTCATATGCTTCTTAAACCGAACTTAGAAGCTTAAAACACAAAATGAGGCTTTAAGAGTTGTTTTACCTTAAGGAGTCAAGGTTGAAGGTTATATCCTTTAAGGATCTTGGTCAAGACTATAAAAATATGGAGGAAGTTAGTCCCTTGATAGATCTAGGAGTAGAAGATGATTTAAGCACAAATAGGGCTTGTTTTCATAACGTTGCCTTAGGTAGAATACCCTAGTATTTTCTGCCTTCTTGAGGGTGGATGAAGACCAAGGTTTAGAGTATGAGAAGAATGAATAAAATGAGTTATCAGATCTGGAAATTTCGGACATATACTTGGAAGAAAGGAACTTGGAGTCTTAAGGCACATTTTTACCTTTACTTGTTGTTGAATATTGTTCTTACCCACGGTTTTACAGCCTCCTCAAAAGCACATTTTCGGCTTTACCAAGAGAAGAAGAAGAGAGCTTAGTATATGGTGAAGAGAATAGAAGATTTGAGGCAAAAGTGAGTGTTTTTGAGTTAGAAAACTTATGTTTTCTTCAATGGAGTTCAAAAACTGAAAGGATAGAGAAGGGAGGAGCTTACCATCGGTTGAGAGGGCTGATTCTGTCGTGAGAATTGGAAAAGGAGAAAGGAAGGGGTGAGAGAGGGAGTTAAGGCATTAAATGGTATGTAGTTTCCAAGGAGGGTGGACTTTGGAATTAGGAAGTTTCCTACATTAATGCCATATGTCTTCTGATTCCTATTCCCCTTGCATGATGCCGGCTCCTTAGTTTTATTAGGCTGCCATTTATATTTTTTTGTAACTTAATATTATAACTTCAATGTTGTAACCCCCCTTTTTTTATAACTTGTCTTAATGTGTTAGATTGTGACTTGTATTGTTATCTTGTCTTTAAGTGTACACCTTGTATTTATTTTTATTCATTGTGTGTTTATAAAGTATACCACTTAATTCTCTCACATGATTTGTGACCTTAATTTATGCACTAATATGTACGTGTCATATTAGCTTAGGAAATGTTTTCTCCTTATAAATTTCTCTTATTTAATCCATTATTTATATAGTATTAAAACTTATTTGGACTTTATATATTTATCCAAGTACATGTATATATATATTTATTTGTTTACATGTACGTATACATTAAGGAGTTATATATTTCCTTAATGGAAATTGTTACGGTTTGTTAGTCTTTATGATATAATGACTAACCTTGTTTAAACTCCTCCATTTATTTAATTCATGATTAATTTATGTAATTAAGGTTTGGGGTATTTCAATGGCTTTTACGAGGTAGTTATACCTAAGTGCGCATGTTTATGATTTTTTGGTATTTTTGATATTTTTTACTGAAAAATGAAATGGAAATTAAAGCTATATAAACTAGGGTTTCAGAAGTCGAATTTGGAGAAATTTTATTCTGTCTGTGGCTACAGACCTAGTGTCCGTACCCACAGCCCTAGTTAACCTAGTTATGCAGAAAAATAAAATTTACGAGGAAAATTTTTTTTTGAAAGTCCGGGGCCACGGACATGGGGTCCGTGGGCCTAGACATGAATTATAAAAACCTAAAATTTTGAAAACTTAATTCCCGCCGCGGTCCGGGGGTGTCCGTGGCCTCGGACTGACTGTCCGGGACCCCGGACATGTAGTCTGAAGGCACAGACTACCCACGGCGGCGACGTTCTGGTGGTTCCCGACGGTGTTTTCGGCTCAAATTTTATGTGTGTGTTCCTTGCAAGATTTAGACACGTTAGTGATTGAAAGTTTTCAATTTGATTACGAATTAAATTCAAAACTTATTGAAGAAGTAACAAGACAGAAACGAAAACGAATAACAATTCAAAAGCCACAAAGAGTCGGTTTGAACCCAAATTTTGAGAGCCGGCTAATAAAGTCATGGGGAGTTAGAAAAGTAAAATTCCCACCTGTTTTACCTTCGAATTCAAGATGATTCTTCACGTCGGGAATCTTTTGGTGCCTCGTTGAGATCGGTTCCTGATTGAATTGACCCGAGCTTCTGACTCCTTCTTCCTTGTGTTGTTAACCATGTTTTGGTTCTGTATTTTTGGTTTTTTGATGCTTGGAAGTTCGATGGGAGAAGAAAGAATGTGTTTTTGGTGATTTCGGGGTGATTTCAGCAGAGTTTCGGTATTGATTTGAGGCTTGGAAGTGCAAAAACGTGGGGAGACGATTGACAACTGTGTTTTCTGACTTTGGGAATGTTCTTCTCTGCCCTAGGTCATTTTTGGGAAGGTTCTTTTATAGAAAGAGCTTGGCCAAATTGATAGAACAAAATTTTTATCTAAAACCATAATTTGTGCTCTAAGAGAATCTGATTTTTTAGAATATGCTATAGGTCGATAAAAATTCGGATATTTTAACCAAAGATATATAAAGATTTTAAGGAATTTTTATAGTTGGAATCGGGTTATTTCGATAAATAACCGACTAGATAAAAATCTTATAATCTGAAACCTTCCATAATTCATAACTTACGATTGGAAAGTCAAAATTACGAAATTCTAATGGTAGTAGTCTCTAAAATAATTCTCTATCTTGTGTCAAAATTTTATGATATTTGGATTTGATTTGGGTACTTTCCAAAGGAGAGAGAAAGTTGTAGGAATGCTTGAATTTCTCTCTTAAATTTTGGGCTAAGGTTCCAAATAAAATATTTTCAGGGTTATGACTGTACGTAGTCATGCTAACCATGTCACTATTTACTTTTAATTTTTGGAGACATTTTAATTTCTATTTTGAGGTTATTTCATGTGTAATTATTAAAGAAATTAGCTTATAATATGAATCAAAAGCTAAATTTCCAAAATAAATATTATCTAAAAATTATGAAATACCTTTCATAATGAATATGGTATTTGGAAGTGTTTGGAGATAGTGAACAAGTCATATGAAAATAGAAAATCCCGAGAATGTCCTTGGAAAATCCCGCCATGGTGTATTTTGACCGTTTTGCCCTTGTCTTCGCATTTGTGCACTTTGGCCCTTCCCGAGGGTCAAAATATGGGTTTAACAGATTGCACCCCGTCAACTAGACTTTGTAATGAGAATGAAAAAGACTAGTTGATGCTTGAGTGATACCCCAAAATTTTGTCCGGCTTTGATAAGTCTACTCCCTTTTCTAAAAACGCTACCAAAGATCCCTGGTTGTGCTGAGCTATTCTAAAGCGCTAGCTACCTAAAATGATAACATGTTGTCGAGCTTTTCTAAGGCACTAACTATCTGAAAGAGAAGTCTAGATGCCCTCTACTATTATGAGGTGCCAACTACATATAAGAGAAGTCTAGATGTGTTGGTCTATTATGAGGCTCCAACTACCTAAAGAAGGAAACTTTTTGAGCTATTTGGAGGTGCTAACTACCTGTAACACCCCAACTACAACATCATACTTAACAACAATTTGCAGCGGAAAACACAACTTAACATTTACTTAATTCATTGGTGTTACACGCCGTTAACCACCCACGTGGCTAACAAGGCTAATACCTATACATTGTTTCGGTCTGATGGACCAGATTCCCGAGCACTTACACAATCCAATTCCATTCCATTTCCAACAATCAATATACATTTACATTCCAACTGTACAGAGTATTTATAAACTAATGCCGATAACAGTTTCGGTCTTACTACACCTACAATACATAAGTAACAAAATAACTACCCATGCACAAACAACTACCCCGTCCTACGCTCGAACGGCCACCAGCTCCATTGTACCTGAAAGGAAAAAGGGTGGCCCCCAAAGGGGCTCAGCACCTTTGCTGGTATGGTAATCGTGCAGCCCGCATACTACCGGGTCACGCACAACTAATTGTCGTCTAAGCATGTAGTTGATATTATTTACATCATGCATGTAGAACCATAAACACATAACATACGTGTATTAAACACACATCCAAACAACAGGATTTAAACAATCAATCATCACATCAACATTTGTTAGATCACCTTATTGTGGTCTTTAACCCTTGAGGGTTTCAACCTATGGAGACTAACTCACTATTTAACTCTTCTTATTATAACATGGGGGTTGATATCCGTGATCAATATACTCAACATAACAACACCCATCACATATTAACATACATACGACATAACTCGGGGAGGGTCACGTGAGGGCTCATACCCTAAGATGAGAGTTAGTCATCTCATTGGAGCCTAGAGAATCTTTGTATTCTCATGCTAAGCTCGTTACACAATAACTTATTGTTCTACATAGAGAATGTATATTTACTTAAGATGTGTCGGATATAACTTAGTTCCGAACACACCGTACACATTTACTTTACTTAGATGTGTCGGTCTTAATATAGAACCGATCACACCATACATCAGACCCCCTAGACTGAACAAAAGTCAGGTAGGAAAGCCTTTTATTAGGCTTGTGGGTGATTGTAATCAAGAAGGAAAGACAACCAATAACAGAGAGCGAGTTAAAGAAAATGTAGACATCAACTCCCTAACAACACGCGCGACCGGAACGACCGAATTCCCCACCCCCCATAATATATATTAGTTAGAAGTTCCCTTATGGAACTTATCATATTACGACACCATATGGTGTTACAAACTTGGTTAAACACACAAGGGAGGTAAACACACTTACACACAATAACAATACACAAATAACACACGGATAGCCGTAGTTAGAACGTTCCTGTAGGTTGGGTCGTTAAATCTAAATACCGATCTCTTATGTGATCCTAGAGTCAGTTAGCTATGGTTTAACACATAATCGAGGTTAAACGGTATCGGAAACTAAATACGTCACATAAATAAATTACTGTAAACTCATTTCATGCTTATTCTTGCAAGGTGGCAAACACACAGAAAATAGGTTGGCATACAAGCCGGTGTAATCCGGTAGGACAGAGGTTGCAAGAAAACCATACCTGTCACCTTGAGGATGGCTAGCCTTACATGGTGACCTCTTAGTCCCTCCTGCCATCTCACTAGTTTTTGTCCCTATCATTAATTCAATCGAACGGTTAATTACCGTTCTTACTTTTGGGTTATCTAATCACTTGACATAATTATGTTGTATACTTTCACACATAAACTTATACTTGTTCGCCCTCTTAATGGTCATTATAATTCACCAAGCATCTCTTAAACATCCTAATAACATCAATATCTAACAATCCCCTTCATTACATGTCATTTTATAACCTTAAACATTGAAATCATCTTACTTAACTTAACCTCTTAAGTCCTTATATACTTATCTTTCAAATCATCATTACCCTCTTAATGGCGTACCACTAATAACACTTAACATTCTTAAAATTAAAATTTTTTTTATATAAGTATGTGCCAACCGACCCACCGACCGACCCAACCCCTTGGCCGGTCCATTCCAGAAACATTCGGGTTCACTGATTTTTGCCCGACCGACCCAAAGCCCTCTAGGTCGGTCCGTTCCAGAACTTACCCATTGCCTTATTACAGTCCGACCGACCCAGCCAGGGTCGGTCCCCATGGTCGGTCGACTGCAGAACTTTCTCAAATTTGTCTAACTTTCTCCAAACTTCTACTCAAGCTTCCTAATAGGTTCTAACATCATTAGGCACTCTTAAAACCTTCATAAATCATCCACCAACACATTTTTCAAACTCACTTCTAAACTCCTCAACTTTTAACATTCTCCCTTACACATTCAACTTGTATTTTTGCCCAAGGCTTCAACTAACCAAAGTATTGTCTCGCCACCATTAAAACTACTCCAAAAGCATTATTTCTCAACAACACCTCCTTTACACAAACTCCTTTAGATTTTTTTTCCAGAAGTTCTTACTTAAACCTTCACAAGGCATTTTACTTCCTTTATTCACCAAACTTTACACAAGTCTCAACAACACACTCATCATGACTTTGGTGTATTTGAAATCATCCATTTGCTCACTAAACCGCCAAGACAATGCCCTAGACATTTTAACACTTAAGAACACCTTAACTCACTTTCTTTCCATTTAAACCTTAACCATTCTCAGTATAACCTAGGTCACCAAACTTCTTTTAAACTCTTAGAACTCCTTGTTTATAAACTAAACTTTGCCATAGCTTCTTTAGTATAACCTTAGACACAAACACATTGTTTTTCATCCTTATACAACCAAAGCCATTCAAATCCACTATGAATGTTCTTTTCACACAAACTACACCCAAACTACACTACATCATAATATAGTGCATAAACTTAAATTGCTTGGCACTAGGCCCTTAAATAACATAATCTTAAATACCGAATTTCCACATATAAGTGCCTTCAACCTGCAAATACACACAACAATGCTCCCATGTCCTTATAGTCCAGCTTGTGGATAGTTTTCTAACTCATTTCCCATTGGCTCTTTAAGTTTTTTATTAATCAAATATAGCTCAATTTCCTAGTACACAAAGCTACATTAGGATAGGTCATTTACCTCTTCCTCTTCAAGAGTTTCTCACTTGTTCCCTCTCACTTTTCCTTGATTGAAAACTGGCAAGAGCACTTATTTACTTGACAATCTTCTAATCAATTATACAAAGAAGGGTAATAAGGACTAAGTTTTATACTTAAACTCATGTACAAACCCTAGATTTACAAGGAGTGTTTTAATACACTAAAATTGATGTTTACCTTTGGAATTTGGAATGGGCATTGACATGGAAACAAGGCAAGACCTCCTTCTACCTCCTTTGGAGATTAAAACAAGACTAATTCAAGGAGCAAAACAAAACCCCATGAGAAGCCATTTTCGGTAATGTACAAAAATGGAGGAATATTTATTTTTCTTTGGTTTTCCTTACCTTGAAGCAAAGGAGAATGACAAGGTATCAAAAGATGAGTTCTTCCTCCTTTAATGGAGATTGTTCATGGCATCAAAATGGAGTTCTTGAAGATTTGAAAAGATAGAAGTGTAGAGCTTAGTCTGACTAGAAGAAAGGTAGTCTTGAAATTGAATTTGGCTCATAGAGCTAGAAGTTACAAGCAAATGAAGATGAAGAATGGAGTGGTACTGTAGCAGAACGGTTTGCTTGGGAGGATGAAGGATGGAGACGGTGGGAACCAAGGGAGAATGTAGAAAGTGAGGAAAGAGGGATGACTTGTGAGATATTTATGTAATAAAGCAAATAGTCTTTTTACTTTTCTCTTCTTCCTTTCTTAATAAGCTAGCAAATGGTGATGACTCACCACATGGAAAAACCGGCCCCTCCTCTTTAGTTAGGATATTAGTGGCTAGTTTGATAATTTAATTAAGTAGAGTTGACTTAATGCTAAATAAGGCACTATTCACAATTAGTGCACATATTTGTGTAATTTTTGATTTCCCATTGATTTAGGCTTCCTAATGTAATAATAAGTAGTACACATATTGATTAAGGAGTAGTGATGGGCATTTAGCCACTCAAAACCCATTTCCAAGACAATTTTTCACAAATGTGCTTTAAGACTCCTTAAAGCACATTTTATGTTTTGACTTGTTTTCAAGCTTGGTTTTCTTTAGTAATTGGTTTAACATGTCCATTGGTATGTTAATAAAGTCTTGGTAAGCTCTTTGAGTCTTAACCAAGGTAATCCCAAGCTTAGGGCATGTTTTTGCTGAAATTGTCCTTATGGTACTTTATTGTGTTTTCTATGGTTTAAATTGTTCACTAATGTTTTTAAGGCACTTTTTAGCCTTGATATACCATAGTTTATCATTTAAACCACATATCAAGGTTTGGGGTATTTTAATCTACCCCCTTAAAAGAACTTTGTCCCCAAAGTTCACACTTCCCACACATCATTTAGATTAGAATACGGGGATTACTTGCAAGATACAACTTCCATACTAAAACATACCTTTACATAACAAACATAACCACATCCATAACGTACCATACTTTACGTAACAACCTCGGACTTAAAGGTCCGGGTAACATAACCACGTTTGTATCCACATATCCACCCTCAGACTCTCAGGTCTAGGTAACATGACCAAATTTAGAGCGCAACCACATTTGGACTCAAGGTCAACATAACATTTATTACACCTACCACACAATATGTCTTAGCATGTACAACAATCAAAAATACCTTTTCCATCTCTTCATGGGCTCAGTCCTAAGACTACGGACGTTACAGTCCTTGAGTCCCATGTCGAGTACATATACACTGTGATCCCGTAGAACCCGGTCACGATGGACACCATCTGGTCCCCGTTCCTTTGGGAGATCAAAACAATCACTTACTTTTAACATATACTTCTCATGTCACCGGTCTGAAGACAAAGACTCATACACCCTCAGCTCGTGAGCAAGTAATACAAAAATATTCTTTACGAGGTTAAGTAGGAGAAAATCCTTTACTCAAAAGTATCAATTGAAAGTTTGGAAATGCCCATTGAAAATCCTTTTTGAAAACACAATACAACTCCAAGTCCATTTTCTGCTCGTTGCATCTTTTCTTAGTGTGATTATTTGTGACCACTTACAGGGAGCTTCGAGAGTCATCCAACCTGATGTGATCAGCATCAGTGTTGAACTATCCTTCCACCCCAATTTGTGTTCGGCTTCCCTTGATCACATGTAAACCAAGTTCCACCTCCCACTTCATTTTCAACGAACAACTAATTCAAACATTTTCCATTTTCTATGTTTTTATTCTTCTAGTCATAATCCCAAAGCAACACATCTCCAAGGGTGGAACTCTGTCCATCAACTATTTTCTAATTCACCTTCAACCAAGTTACCTAGGGACTTTAATTCACACTAGGTTCTATATCGGTTTCATACCACTTCATACATCACAATACTGTATATACTTATATATTTTTATCAAAATACACTACACAATATTACATTTAGTATTATATAAACATATACTGTCGCGGTTTTAATAAAGTAGGTTAGGTACACTTATCACAATGGTATTCACATCTTTGTGCGCAATTACCACAATTAAACCATGAATGAATGCATATGTTCATGTAACATATGCACCAATCATCAAAACAATTTATTTTGTGCTATGCGCACCATAGTTCACGTACACTTGTACGTAAACATACACTAAGTGATTTTACGCTCTACCCCCTTAAAAGGGATTACGCCCACGTAATCAAGCACTGAACATTGGTTTAAAATGTTCCGCCGTCGTGAAGTATTTTAACTTCCATGCGGTCTATTATACAATACGTTCTGGTTAGAGGATCTTAACCATATTGGCGGTTTAGTCCCTGAATCAAGAATTCTCATCGGAGTTGTTTAACTCATAACCGGTTTCGATTCTGGCCTGTCAGAATTAGCCATTTCTCATATTCACCATGCATATTCAACATCTGAATCATTGGCTCACTAGCTTCTGCTGCGCCACTCTGATAACTTTAGAGGTTAGTTTGCCCCATTCATTTTTCATAATGTATTGTACATCTCCCATTTATCACCTTTATCTTGTGAAGAATGGTTTCTCAACCGACGCATGGTATCTCTTAACTTGTGCAAATTCGATGAGTTATTAAACTTTCCATCCAGTTTCCAGATAATCTACTGCATATACAACTGTGTATGTTCTTGATTGTTCACTTGGTTTCTTCCGACTTACTGTCGGTTGAGGCCGAGCTACTACCTAATATGCAGTGCTCCCTCAGTTGTTTCCAACACTTGAGGTATATTCCTTACCGGTATTTGTATTCAGTGCTCCTATAGTCACTTATTCCTAATCATGCCTCCTCATTTAGTTCTATAGCAGTGTATTCTTTCATTGTATGTCCTTGCATTACCTATGCATCGGTCCTTATAGCATTATAAGTCTCTTTCTATCTTTATTGTGGTGAGGTTCGACTATTGCGACGGTTGGTATTTCCAACGGTTTTGTTTGTAGGTCTACATTTAACTGACTTGCTTCATAGTCATTGGTGCATTTGCACAACTTCCGTATCCAGTACGGGTTGGTTACATAGCAATCGGGTGTTTTTGTCCTAAGGCTTGTGACTTCGTTTATCATGTTAATTTACTAGGAGTACACTTCCATTCCTTATGCAATTGCAATATAGGAATTCACTCTGTGAAGCAATGAGATCATTATCACATAATACCGGCTACTGGCATACTGCCAGTCTGTTTACTATCACTTACCTTGCATCTCTACTGGGTTTAACTCATAACTCTGCTTGCTCTCCATAACATTGTTTAACAATACTCGTACAACGGTCGCTTACTGCGCACTATGTTCTTGCTCATTGTACAACACTAACGTACATGACATCCACTCTAATATTTGCTTCCGCTCATGTACTTTCACCATCCATATTATGGTTCGTCATTTATTTGGATGACTACTGAATACACTATTCTTCAAGTCTTTAAGTTCCTCGAGCATTATTTACCCTATACTTCGCATCACACACCTATGGCGATTGCTATCAAACTGTCTACTCTTCCAGTTTTCTATAACTGGTATAAACGCTCCTTTTTCATATTATCCTTATTCTAATCATTCTTGGGTAATAACAACATGGTAAATCCTTAACACATTTCTTGAACTTTGGTCACATAACTACCGTTCCCCACTCTTTAAGTAGTGGTTCGTTCTCCGCTCTATTCACTTGTACAACATAAACTTTCGTAATCGATTAAATTTACATAACACATTTGGTTTGTGGCTTATAAGCCTCATTGCCTCAAGCTCTGCTCATTATAGGCTATTCACACAAATTTACTTCTCCATACACCATCACATGGTTTGGAGGTTGTATTGGGCTCCATGACAAGGTCGTTGCATCACGCTTCCTCTCATGGGATGCCCCTTAGGCATGTCGGGTTGCCCCTTTGGCAACTTAGGGTTCTACTGTTTAGTGGGTTTTCTTCCGGCGTTTAAATCGAGTATTTGTTTCAACTCTTGTATTTCTATCACGATATTCCATTCAACAATTGTTGACCCAAACACCCTTCAGGGTTGCTCCTAGGTGTTGTTAGGTTACGCCATTATATCTGGCTTGTACTTATGGATAAGTTCAGTTGACTACATCACTACGTTTTTTGCCAGGTTTAATATCCTCTTCCATGAGGATCGATGTCCCCTGATAGCCTAGGTGGTTATTCGGGGAATCTCATCCTGTTCGTTGCACATTAACATATCCATATTAGGCATCTGCCTTACCATGTATAGGCTGGTTCGTCGTTCCAGCTATCATGTTTATCCCCGGGATTCTTAAGACCTATGCGATGTCTTTACTTACTAGTCAGTGCACTTCGCACTTCCCGACTCTCGAACACTTCCTTAAAACGAGTTCACTAATTCCTTTAGTCTCGTTAAGTTAACTGAGTCCTTTCACTTCAATTATTCGATGGTTCGAATCTTTACTGTTGACCGTAGTACGGAGTCGACTACTTCCCGTGTTACTGACTCTACTCGTATACATATGTGGGGTACCCTACTGATACATTGTTACTTACCCGACTAACCTATAAATAGGTCTGTCAGGCCCGCAAGCTCCTATCTGAGTGCGGTCGTCCCACATTTATTTTTGTACACTCGTAGTGCATGTCACACTCCTATATGAAGTATCCTGTTGTCAACTCCCCTTATATCGTCTCATGATACATGCATTCAGTGCTTCCCAGACTTAATCAAGGGAAGTCTGTCTACTGTTTGTATTTAGTACGGGCTCATTGATATCCTCGGGTTTTAGGATTTTTCTAAGGTTGTTCGAAAGTTGTGTAACTTACCTGCTGTGTGGCGCTGAGGTCGGTGTAGGTCCTCTGGTTTGGTTTAAAGAAATTCTGAAAAATTAGAAATAAATATGAGTTTGAAAGGAAATTTGGCTTGAAGAGAGTTTGAAATAAATCTGAGTTTGAAAGAAAAATTCTCATGTCTTAACCGAGTCTAGCATCTCGCTGACTGGTGTATTCCCAATTACAAAGGTAGGCTGTTAAGCCCTTCCACGGTTATGATTATCTCACTCTACTTCATGGTACTTTTCTAAGTACTTCGTAGTTGTTAAGAAAATTTTCCCGAACAACCCCGTTCTAGCAGCACTGCTATGGCAAGTGCGCCATGCTAACTGGCTATCGGTTCAACACACATTGGTTGCGGTATTGTTTTTACCCGCACCGTAATCAGTGGCCTTGTTGGCTCTTACTTTGATCTTACAGTCTTGACCATAAATCTTCTGGGTGACTTCTCATCATTAGAGGGTCTTATTCACTTAACTCTGCGTTTTTTCCTTGTTGCTCGTTCCCACGCATTTGTCATGGTTACCGAGACTAGACCTTTCACTAGATGGTAGTCCTGTTGGAACACGTTATGTAAACATCCCCACATCCATCTAGGCTTTGCCAATCAGGTATTAGACCTTCTTGTATGATGTAGGCTTGAAGTTACCCACTCCTGACTAGTTCCTTAGTCAGTTGGTATACCGTTGGTGTATTATTTAACACTTGTGGTCCCGTAGACACACGTCTCGGGTTTTATTACTTTGCTCTCTTGCTTTGTTGCACGGTTGGTGCGTGCCTTCTGCTGGGCAAGCTGGTTGCTCTCGACTGCTAGGCATGTCGACCCAAGTTACCAGAAATTCCATTCTTCTATGCATAGGATTCTTCATTATTCGCTATTAAATGCGGTTAACATCGTTCACATGAGAACCGTCTCCGATATTCCTAGTTTTTGGAATATACCGTATGACAGGTTCTTCATACTTACAGAGATACTTAATAACAGCCAGATCGGGTTTTCCCGAGTAAGAGAGGACTTTCATCTCTATGACGTTCTTTCCCGAGTTATAAAATAGGGGTTGTGGAGGGCGGAAAGGATATTGTAGGTTTCCAGTACACACTGGTAATTCCTAACTAGCGTATCTCTCACCCTATCACTCAACCCTTAACCCAAAGTATTAAACTCCTAACTCGGTACTTCCTAAACTCGGTATTTCCAGCCATCAGAGCTATACTTCGCTTTGATACCACTTTTTGTAACACCCCAACTACAACATCATACTTAACAACAATTTGCAGCGGAAAACACAACTCAACATTTACTTAATTCATTGGTCTTACACGCCGTTAACCACCCATGTGGCTAAAAAGGCTAATACCTATACATTGTATCGGTCTGATGGATCAGATTCCCGAGCACTTACACAATCCAATTCCGTTCCATTTCCAACAATCAAAATACATTTACATTTCAACTATACCGAGTATTTATAAACTAATGCCGATAATAGTTTTGGTCTTACTACACTACAATACATAAGTAACAAAATAACTACCCATGCACAAACAACTACCCCGTCCTACGCTCAAACGGCCGCCAGCTCCATTGTACCTGAAAGGAAAAAGGGTGACCCCCAAAGGGGCTCAGCACCTTTGCTGGTATGGTAATCGTGCAACCCGCATACTACCGGGCCACGCACAACTAATTGTCGTCTAAGCATGCAGTTGATATTATTTACAACATTCATGTAGAACCATAAACATATAACATACGTGTATTAAACACACATCCAAACAACATGATTTAAACAATCAATCATCACATCAACACTTGTTAGATCACCTTATTGTGGTCTTTAACCCTTGAGGGTTTCTACCTTAATGGAGCTAACTCCCTATTAGACGACATTTACCCATTTAATCGGGTATACTTAAGCTCTTCTTATTATAACGTGGGGTTGATATCCATGATCAACATACTCAACATAACAACACCCATCACATATTAACATACATACAACATAACTCGTGGAGGGTCACGTGAGGACTCGTACCCCAAGATGAGAGTAAGTCATCTCATTGGAGCCTAGAGAATCTTTCTATTCTCATGCTAAGCTTGTTACACAATAACTTATTGTTCTACATAGAGAACGTATATTTACTTAAGATGTGTCGGATATAACTTAGTTCCGAACACACCGTACACATTTACTTTACTTAGATGTGTCGGTCTTAATATAGAACCGATCACACCATACATCAATCCCCCTATCCCGAACATAAGTCAGGTAGGAAAGTCTTTTATAAGGCTTGTGGGTGATTGTAATCCAAGAAGGAAAGACAACCAATAACAGAGAGGGAGTTAAAGCAAATGTAGACATCAACTCCCAAACAACTCGCGCGACCGGAACGACCGGATTCCTCACCCCCCATAATATATATTAGTTAGAAGTTCCCTTATGGAACTTATCATATTACGACACCATATGGTGTTACAAACTTGGTTCAACATACAAGGGAGGTAAACACACTTACACACAATATCAATACACAACTAACATACGGATAGCCGTAGTTAGAACGTTCCCATTGGTTGGGTCGTTAAATCAAAATACCGATCTCTTATGTGATCCTAGAGTCTGTTAGCTATGGTTTAACACATAATCGAGGTTAAATGGTATCAGAAACTAAATACGCCACATAAATAAATTACTATAAACTCATTTCATGCTTATTCTTGCAAGGTGGCAAACACGCAGAAAAACAGGTAGGCGTACAAGCTGGTGTAATCCGATAGGATAGAGGTTGCAAGAAAACCATACCTGTCACCTTGAGGATGGCTAGCCTTACATGGTGACCTCTTAGACCGCCTGCCATCTCGACCAGTTTTCGTCCCTATCATTAATTCAATCGGACGGTTAATTACCGTTCTTACTTTCTGGTTAACTAATCACTTCACATAATTATGTTGTATACTTTCACACTTAAACTTATACTTGTTCGCCCTCTTAACGGTCATTATAATTCTCCAAGTATCTCTTAAACATCCTTATAACATCAATACCTAACAATCCCCTTCATTACATGTCATTTTATAACCTTAAAATTTAAATCATCTTACTTAACTTAACCTCTTAAGTCCTTATATACTTATCTTTCAAATCATCATTACCCTCTTAATGGTGTATCACTAATAACACTTAACATTCTAAAATTTAATTTTTTTTATAAATATGGGCCGACCGACCCACCGACCGGCCCAACCCCCTGGGTCGGTCCATTCCAGAAACATTCGGGTTCACTGATTTTTGTCCGACCGACCCAAGCTCATTCCGACCGACCCAAAGCCCTCTGGGTCGGTCCGTTCCACAACATACCCGCTGCCTTATTACAGTCCGACCAATCCAGCCAGTGTCATTCCCCTGGGTCGGTCACTGACTCAAATTTGTCTAACTTTCTCCAAAGTTTTACTCAAGCTTCCTAATAGGTTCTAACATCATTAGGCACTCTTAGAACCTTCATAAATAATCCACCAACTCATTTTTTGAACTCACTTCTAAACTCCTCAAACACTTACTCAAATTCCTACAAAACTACTAACACTAATAACATTCTCCCTTACACATTCAACTTGTAGTTTTGCTTAAGGCTTCAACTAACCAAAGTATTGTCTCACCACCATTACAACTACTCCAAAAGCATTATTTCTCAACAACACCTCCTTTACACAAACTCCTTTAGATTTTTTTTCCATAAGTTCTTACTTAAATCTTCACAAGGCATTTTACTCCCTTTATTCACCAAACTTTACACAAGTCTCAACAACACACTCATCATGACTTTGGTGTATTTGAAATCATCCATTTGCTCACTAAACCTCCAAGACAATGCCCAAGACATTTTAATACTTAAGAACACCTTAACTCACTTTCTTTCACCATTTTAAACCTTAACCATTCCTATTACAACCTAGGTCACCAAACTTCTTTTAAACTCTTAGAACTCCTTGTTTATAAACTAAACTTTGCCATAGCTTCTTTAGTATAACCTTACACACAACCACATTGTTTTTCATCCTTGAACAACCAAAGCCATTCAAATCCACTATGAATGTTCTTTTCACACAAACTACACCCAAACTACACTACATCATAATATAGTGCATAAACTTAAATTGCTTGGCACTAGGCCGTTAAATAACATAATCTTAAACACTGAATTTCCACATATAATTTCCTTCAACCTGCAAATACACACAACAATGCTCCCATGTCCTTATAGTCCAGCTTGTGGATAGTTTTCTAACTCAATTCCCATTGGCTCTTTAAGTTGTTTATTAAGGAAATATAGCTCAGTTTCCTATTACACAAAGCTACATTAGGATAGGTCATTTACCTCTTCCTCTTCAAGATTTTCTCACTTGTTCCCTCTCGTTTTTCCTTGATTGAAAACTGGCAAGAGCACTTGTTTACTTGACAATCTTATAATCAATTATACAAAGAAGGGTAATGAGTACTAAGTGTTATACTTAAACTCATGTACAAACCCTAGATTTACAAGGAGTGTTTTAATACACTAAAATTGATGTTTACCTTTGGAATTTGGAATGGGCATTAACATGGAAACAAGGAAAGACCTCCTTCTACCTCCTTTGGAGATTAAAACAAGACAAATTCAAGGAGCAAAACAAAACCCCGTGAGAAGCCATTTTCGGTAATGTACAAAAATGGAGGAATATTTATTTTTCTTTGGTTTTCCTTACCTTGAAGCAAAGGAGAATGACAAGGTATCAAAAGATGAGTTCTTCCTCCTTCAATGGAGATTCTTCATGGCACCAAAATGGAGTTCTTGAAGATTAGAAAAGATAGAAGTGTAGAGCTTGGTCTAACTAGAAGAAAGGTAGTCTTAAAATTGAATTTGGCTCATGGAGCTAGGAGTTACAAGCAAATGAAGATGAAGAATGGAGTGGTACTGTAGGAGAACGGTTTGCTTGGGAGGATGAAGGATGGAGACGGTGGGAACCAAGGGAGAATGAAGAAAGTGAGGAGAGAGGGATGACTTGTGAGATATTTATGTAATAAAGCAAATAGTCTTTTTACTTTTCTCTTCTTCCTTTCTTAATAAGCTAGCAATGGTGATGACTCACCACATGGAACAACCAGCCCCCTCCTCTTTAGTTAGGATATTAGTGGCTATTTTGACAATTTAATTAAGTAGAGTTGACTTAATGCTAAATAAGGCACTATTTGAGCACTATTCACAATTAGTGCACATATTTGTGAAATTTTTGATTTCCCATTGATTTAGGCTTCCTAATGTGATACTAAGTAGTACACATATTGATTAAGGAGTAGTGATGGGCATTTAGCCAATCAAAACCCATTTCCAAGACAATTTTTCAAAAATGTGCTTTAAGACTCCTCAAAGCACATTTTGTGTTTTAACTTGTTTTCAAGCTTGGTTTTCTTTAGTAATTGGTTTAAATTTCCATTGGTATGTTAATAAAGTCTTGGTAAGCTCTTTGAGTCTTAACCAAGGTAATCCCAAGCTTAGAGCATGTTTTTGCTCAAATTGTCCTTATGGTACTTTATTGTGTTTTCTATGGTTTAAATTGTTCACTAATGTTTCTTAGGCACTTTTTATCCTTGATATACCATAGTTTATCATTTAAACCACATATCAAGGTTTGGGGTATTTCACTACCTAATGTGATGTAATTTTGTCGAGCTATTCTAAGGCGCTGACTACCTATAATGAATTAAATGATGTCAAGCTATTATAAGATGTTTACTACCTAAAGTGAATGAAACGATGTCAAGATATTCGATGGCGTTGACTACCTAAGAGTGATTGAAATGATGTCAAGCTATTCTAAGGCGTTGACTACCTAAAAGTGAATGAAATAATGTCAAGCTATTCTAAGGTATTGACTACCTAAAAGTGAATGAAATTATGTCAAGCTATTCTAAGGCGTTGACTACCTAAAGTGAATGAAATGATGTCAAGCTATTCTAAGGCGTTGACTACCTAAGAGTGATTGAAATGATGTCAAGCTATTCTAAGGCGTTGACTACCTAAAAGTAAATGAAATAATGTCAAGCTATTCTAAGGCGTTGACTACCTAAAAGTGAATGAAATAATGTCAAGCTATTCTAAGGCATTGACTACTTAAAAGAAAAGTTTAAGTTAATTAGGCTATTCTAAGGTGCCAAAACCTAGGGATGAATTAACTATACCGAGCATTCTAAGGTGCGGGGAACCTGTAGTGCAAATGTGGATGATATGCCAATGATATGCAGATGACGATGATATGAGGATGCTACGCTAATGATGCTCGGATGCTTCTAGGGACCAAAACCCGTTCTAATGCTCCTGGCTGTATACTATGGGGCTTATTGTCTCTGCCCACCAACTGGGGTGCTGGGATTACTTCTAGATTACCAAGGGGACTTATTGCCACTGCCCCTAGTTGTTTCTCCCTAAAAAGTTGACATAGAGATGGGGAATTATTGTCACTGCCCCGTCAACTTAGATCATGCACTGTCTCGTACTTGTCTTGCACTAAAAATGATACTTGGTCTCGTACTGGTCTCACATTGAAGATGATACTTGGTCTCGTACTGGTCTCGCACTAGAGTGTCGAACTAAATGAAGATGCTAGGTCTCGCACTAATTCTGGGTCTCGCACTAAATGAAAAAAATGCTGGGTCTCGCACTGAATGAAGATGCTGGGTCTCGCACTGAATGAAGGAAATGCTGGGTCTCGTACTGAATGGAGAAAATGCTGGGTCTCGCACTGAAAAAGATGTTAGGTCTCGTACTAAAATGGGTTGAATATTTGAAAAGATAATGGTCTCATGCAAATGACTGTGGTGAAAACCAATTGTAAAAATGCCAAACGTGGCAACATTGAGGTGTGTGCGGATATTGTAAAATGAAATCGGAATATTTGTAAGGATTGAAAATTGTTCAAAGCAAGACATTGTTGGAAAATGTGCTAACAGTGGCTATGATGAGGATTGGAAATTGTCGAAAGCAAGAAATTCCTGAAAAATGTGCCAAACGTGGCAATGTTGAGGTGTTATACACAAGTAGTAAAATATAGTCAAAGTGTGTGTTGGAAACTTGTCCAAAATGAGAGACCGTTGAAAAGGGTGCCAAACGTGGCAACGTGTGAGGAAACCTTTGTTTGTTGAAAAGGAAAGTGAAATCATCAATTCCTGACTAAAAACTTTATATCTGCATTTTGTTTCATGGAAGATGAACATGTCGTTGGTGGGGGTGTGTGATGTCTGTTGTGGGGTTTGAGGCTTTTGAGTGGTGATCAAGGCTTATGTGTGCCTGATGTTTTTGTAGATGTAAGGCTAATGATGGGCCTGAGAGTGTTTGTGTGGAGGTTAGGGCTTATGTGTGCCTGTGTGGTGTGATGTAGAGGTGAGGCTTATGTGGGCCTGTGTGGTGGTGGTGGTGTTGGCGGTGCCTAAAGCTTGTGAAGGGCTAGGCCTTGGGTTTCAATTGGTGTTGTCATAAAAAATTTTGGAACCAACAATTACCCCTAGTATTTTCCCTTAAGTGAAATACCCCTGACTTAAATATGGTGATTAAATTATTCTAATATGGTATTTAAGGGCCTAATAATGCCTAAAGAATATTGGTGAAGAAAATAAAACCAAAAGAAAAGAGAAAACACTTAAAAAGCGTAAAACATAAAAATGAGCGTTACGCAACCATAGGAGGTATGTGACATCGACTAGCATCCTATATGGATTCCTAAGGCTTAAGTATGCCTAAATAATATGTGGGAACAATTCCCGAAGAAAACAGATCCATATAGTCGGTTAAAAACGCAAACGAGGCTTTAAAGCATGTTTTTCTAGAAAACCCGGAAACGTGACTTTAAGTGGTCAAATGGACTCGTATAAATTATAGTTGATCATATAACTATAATTAAACATTAATGGAAGTATAAGAACCATTAAAATTAAAGAAACGAGAAAAATCCGGAAAACGGGTCCAGTTAGTGAATAGTGCCCAAACTGGGAAATTTAGGAGTGTTTCTTGCGAAAGACGAAAATGCCCCTGCCCAATTAATATTAGGGGGGAGATTTTTAATATGGATGAATCATCACCCTCTTCCAATTAGTAACTAGTTATTAGTAAAATAAAATAAAAGCAAAAAGGTAGAAAAAGGGATAAAATGTTTCCCTCTCTCTCCTCTCATTCTCTTCCTCCCATCAGAATCCCCCCTCTTTCCTCTCCAGTCGATGCTTTCTTCCTCCCCCTTCCTGAATGATTTTTGAGCTCCCTTCCATGGCTTCCTCACCTTCTTCCTCTTGCCCAAGCTAAAATAATGCTCCAAATGGAAACCAAATTACATATTCTTGCTCCTCTCATCAAGAGCTACATTTCCCTCTTTCCAAAATCTCAAAAGGGTGAAGATGACCTCCATGGGTATAGCCCTATTTGAAGAGAAAATCATATTTTAAGGAGCTAGGTGGCTTCCTCTTTCATTTAAGGTAAGAAAATCCAAGAAAACACATTTTTGATACTCTTCTTGCTTCTGGAAAAATAGGCCGAGAAAAGCCTTTTGTACCCTTGCATTTCTAAGGTAATTTTACCTTGAATTTGTGTATTAAAACACTTCCTATGATTAGCTCATGCTTAGAGTTTAATTATATCTTGTTTGCTGTGTAAACATGTCAATTAAGCTGTGGAAGAATTATTCCCAAGCTTGCCGTGGCCAAACAAGGCTTTGACTTGGCTAAATCAAGGTATAAAACACCTTAAACTCATCTTGGATATGTTATTATGTGTTTAAGTTTATGCTTATTTAATTACCGTGAGTGAACTGAGTGAAATGGTCAAATTTTGACTTTAGGCTGTTAAGGAAATGATTTAGTAATTTAACTAAGTGATTAAATAACATAATTGTCAAATTTAAGACATTATGTGGAAAATTGGTAAGATGGAGAATATATGGGTAAGGCCGAGAGTTTAATGCATTTTGGAGCATTTATGTGTAATTTATTTTATAAGCTAATGTTTGTAATAAGGCCATGTACTTTAGGCCATTTTAATTATGTATTTTAAGGTTTTAATTAAGTTTAATGGTATATTAGGATTTCCGGAAATATATAGGGGCTTAAACTGTAATTAAATGAAATTTGGGGGCTAAGTAGGCATATAGCCGAAAATTAGGTGTTAAAAGGAGTTTAAATAAAAATTATAAGATTTTATAAAGTTTTTGGGGTTAAATTGTAATTTCTGGAAAAATATGGGTAGAAACCATAAATAAGGAAAATACTGGTCAAGACAGTATTAAGGAGGTCAACCTTGACCATATGGTGGGTGTTGACCAAATTAGACAAGTTAAATAATTTTTTATGGTTATATAATAAGTTATGTATTTAATTGTAACATTTTTATAACATATGGGGTATATAGGAGATTACCAAAACTTAGGGGTATAAAATGGTATTTTATAAACCTATGGGCTAGAGGAATTTTTAGGAATTTATTTGAATGAATTTGGAGTTAAATAAATTATATATGCATAATATATAGTTATTTATGTCATTGATATAAATTACATGACATATGGGGTGAAAATGTAATAACCAAAAGTTTATGGGTTAGGAATGATATTTATAACCTTTTGGTGTAGTTTGGTGATTTTTAGAATAATGAAAGAGGTTTTAATAAGATATGTGTATAATATGCAGTTTCAATGATGTTATAAAACTATATGTTATAAATTGGGTCAGATTGTAATTATAGAAAGTTGGTGGGTTGAGAAATGAATTAGAACAGATTGTAGGTCTGTTCGGTAATTCATGGAACATATATAACCGTAGGTTATAGTTATTATAAAGGTTAAATGTTATAATATGTTATATATATATATATATAATATATATATATATAGATCTATATATATATATATATATATATATATATATATATAACATGATATTAGGAATGTGGTCAATGGTAAATATAGAAAGTTAAGGGGCTGATAAATAATTTAAAAAAGAACATAGGGTCTGTTCGGAAATTGAGAAAATAAATAACTATGTGTTATATCTATTATAACGTTTAAAATGTTATAATATATGGTATATATAACATTGTATAAAAATGGGTGGTACATTTGTAATAAAAGAAAAGTGTAGGTTATGGAAAGAAATAAGGTTATAACATAGTTGCCTTTCGGCAATATAAATAGTTTATATAAAACTATAGGTTATAAGTTATAATGAGATAAAAATATCATATTATATGATATTAGTATATGGTATGACATTACATAATGTTATG
Source organism: Limonium bicolor (assembly GCA_023374045.1). Lineage (NCBI taxonomy): Eukaryota > Viridiplantae > Streptophyta > Magnoliopsida > Caryophyllales > Plumbaginaceae > Limonium > Limonium bicolor. Next base: position 65,124,908 of record CM041777.1, on the reverse strand, counting down.
TGGTCAAAATGAAATTAAAAATGTAACGCCCTTATTAAACAAAAATGCAGCGGAAAATAAAATACTATGGCGTTTACAGATCATCGGGTTCCAAACACCCGGCACCAAACCTCACCAATTACAACTTATAAAATTACAAAAGCTACGGTCTGAACCTCAAGAAAACTTAGCGTAAACATAATAGTAATAAAATACATTAACTCTCCACAAAACCTAATCACATCCCAATCACTTATTCTCTTCGTGGCCACCTGTATATCAACTCGTACCTGCAAGATGAAACCAAGCAGCCCACCCCGAGAGGGGTGAGTCAGTTCCCTGGAATGGAACTGGTACGATTCTCCAAAACAAACTCATAAACATAACTCTTTAATAAATAATAACTTGAAGACAAACACTTAAAACAACCACTGCTGGAAAAAAAGAATAAACAACGCCCCTTTAACAACAGTTATATTGTAAATCGTTTTTTTTATCATAGGCCGGACATCTTAAACAACGCTTTGTAAGCGTTGTTTTTGTTATCAAGCCCAAAGTCAAAAACAACGCTTTGCTAGAAAGCGTTCTTTAAAGAGACATATATAAAAAACGCTTCAGAAATGAAGTGTTTTTTATGTGTTTAGGCGCGATAACATAAAAAACGCTTCACTTAAGAAGCGTTCTTTATGCTAGCATAAAAAACACTTCTTAAGTGAAGCGTTTTTTATGTTACCTAAATTATAGTACACTGATCCGATCTTTTCGCTCTCCCGCCTAGTTTCTCATCAATCAAATCGCGACTGTTCCCCTACCACAAACGCTCTCTGTAAACACGCTAAGCTAGATCTCAATCCAAACCATCCCAAATTAAATGTGCTCGCCATCTTCACTAGCTTCTAACATCTCTCTGCAACCCGGCGGCCAAACTGTTGATGCATGCATGCGTGGATATCAATTGTCGGCGCCTCGAGCTCTCTCGCTATCGGTAATATTATTGAGCTGCGAACACATATATGCCTATCGATCCTTAGTTTCATATATATACTCTTCAGTAATTAATTTTGATTTGCAAATCGCACGAACAGGGAACAGACCCCTGTCGCACACACGGCGGCGTCTGGATTACAACCGCCCCAGTAGCGAAAGGAAGCGCTAGATCTGTCGGCTCTATTCTTGTGCTGATGAGGTAATTTTGCAAACCGAACTTCTAATCAGGAAAAATATACATGCTCTGTTTGTTTGGGATTAAGGATTAAGGCGTCGGTTTGTTTACGATTAAGGCATGAAATATATGTGTGTGTATTGTTTGGGAATAATTTGCATGCAAACAAACTGTGGCGCACGCATTTGTTGTTAACCTATGTGTGCTTGCAAACCAAACTTGTTAATCGGGAACATATACTCTGTTTATTGTTTGTTTGGGATCGATTAACGGCGTGAATAAAGTGTGTACGTGTGTTTGGGAAACTTTGCATGTAGACAAACGGACTTGTGCTCTGGTTTACTATATATGTGCTGATTGTTGTTAATCAGCGCGCTTGTTGTGGTATATAGTGCTGATTTTTACTTGCTGGTACAATTAATGGACTTGGGAATTAAGTGTAATATAATGTGTTTTGGCATGTACAATATAGTATATATGGCGAAATTAATTTGGTTAGATGATTATAGGGTGTATTAATTAATGCTATATATTATATTATAGTATAACCTAGGGTGACTAATTAGATGACTATATGATGTATGTATTAATTAGTTACAAAGACATAGCATTACGGCAGCTTGTCTGACGTATTCCCTTCCCCATATTGCTTTTACCTTAACATCCCACCATAAGTTTATCTACGTTTCTACCAATACCACAATCAAAAACTTTTAAGTTCCTTCACATCTTCTCTGATTTGTTATCCGGTCAAGCTAGGCATTCAAATTAACCTCTAATGTTTTGGAAATCTATATGACCACCATTGGCCATATTAGAGACCTCTAGCGCTACTTACAGCTTTTAATTTCTTGTAGTTATTTTAGTATCCCTTTACATTTTTTGGCTAGCCTATGACCTTCGATCGTCATCAACCTATAATAAAAAATTGAACTCGGACGGACCACCAACTTTATTTTCCTTCACGACCTTTCTTCTCTCCTTTTCGATTCCTTTAGTCACCTCTGACTAGTATGTATGCTGTAGAAGCTTCAGTAGACCGAGCAATCAGAACTGGACAGCATTGAAACATCATAGAGAAAATTAGATAAAAAGTCAGACGAATTTGGCCGATGTAGACGGTTGCTGCCTCTGTTAAAGATGAAAGTACCGACGATCATGATGCTTCTTCTACTGATACAAAAGAGACAGAAGAAGAAAAACATGGTACAAAAGAGACAGAGGCAAATACAGATGAAAGGATGAATGAGAACTAAAAAACAAAGAGGTTGAAGAAATTGGCTAAATAGTTAAGTGAGGCTGCCACGAAGTAGAGTCCGGTGGCGATTACCGAATTACCGGCATACTTCATAACCTTGAATGAAGAAAACGGTTTCTAGAATAGTGGTATCAGGAGGATAAGAGGAAACTTAGTCAATTATATGGTGGCATGGGGACTATATGAAGATAAAGGGTACCACATCTCCCAGTTGATGAGTTTTCATTACTTATGGATGGAAACGGAGGTGGAGAGGTAGACACTTCTCCATCTTCAGTTTGGATTGGATTCGCATCTTCTTTCAGTTTTGAACATCGATAGGTCGGAGAATCTTCAAACACTTGGACATGAATGTCTGTAGATTGCATGCAGTCAATTGGAATACTAGCCACACATTGTTGATGTGGGGTGCATCATACCTTTTAAAAAAAACTAGATGAAAAACTATTGGCAATTAAAAAGATTGAGAGATTCCCCCTAAGTATGATTCCCCCTGAGTTTACATGTTAAGCGACTTTAACAAATGATAGCAATAAGTGATAGTTTTTATGCACAATAAGTGACAGCTTTTATGTTATACTATAACCTTAGTAGATAACTTTCTACTGTGGTTATAGTATAACATCTGTTGCTTGTGTTAGATTCAGTTCCAGTTAGGAGTAGAAAAACCCAAGTAGTCACAAGGACTAGGAATGAAAGAAGATATCCAAGAACCAACAACTCAAGAGTGCAACAACACCAATTGGGAGAGAAGGACGAGGGATATACAGCCCCCAGCTGTCATACACGTCCTTTTTGGACAAGGGATATACAACCCTTTGCTGTTATTCACGTCCTTATTGGACAAGGGATATACAACCATTTGCTGTTACTAGAGAAGATGCACGCACGTCAGAACAAAGACTCAGCTCATGGATGAAACGATATCCAAAGTCAAAAGAAGAATTTACCAAGATTGACATTTCCCATATTCCCACTAGATTAATAACTGCACGAGTGTTATACCAAAACACTCAGTCCTACAGAGTGCAGAGGCGTAAACCCTCAGCAGTTAATATCTAATGAGACAACCAGATAAGAAGAACCAATGATCATGTGAGTTGTACATTCAAGGCTCAGTTAGTCACATCAAGCTGAGTTAGTCACACAAACATTTTCCTTGTGAAATCCATTCAACGTCAGTTTGCGTTTCCCAAAACATTCCATAAAGTCTGTTAGCAAAAGTATCTGAGTACGAGAAATCGTACCTGGTATGTGAAGAAGCAGTAACTAACTCGAATGAGTGATCCCCCACTAATAACCTATAATTAAGGTGTTCCAAGTATTGATTAGTTAAGGAACTTATAAACTAAACATCTTCTATTCTTACTGATTTATAGTTTCAGGTTTACCATTATTCTCTCACAAAGATTTGGGCTAGCTTTTGTTATTTAAATCTTTTGTTAGGCCCATTTCATTCAATCTGGAATGATTTAGGATTTATCTTGAGAGTGGCCCAAACTCTCGTTGAATTGTTTAAGTGGGCTTTTTTGGAGTTCATGGACTTAGGCCCAGTAGGATGGCCCAAGTCCACGTTTACCTTTTCATTAGTTGATGAAATTTCCTAAAAAGAGCGTGTGAGGTTTCGAACGTGCAACCTCGATTTAATTATAGGTTTGACTTGACCATTTACGCCATTGAATATGTATATCTTGAGGGTACATTTAATTTTATTTCGATCACCTACTCTTATTCATAGGGTTAACTTAATTAAGCTCTTAAGTTATAGAGGATTAATTTTACCTTAATACATGACTAAGGTTTAGGATCTATATTTCTCCTAATAGTCCACCTATATGTCACACTAACATTTAACGTTTTGATTGTTGCATATGAACTAGGTCCACTAGAATTTTTCCCCTCCTATTACATTTTCCATGAGGTATGTATTCCCTTTATTTATTTCAATACATATGCACGTACATGTATTAGAATTAATTTAAGTCATCTTTTATGTAGCTTATTGTATTTAAACTATTTCTATTAACTTCTACATATATCTACATTCAATATATGTTCTATAAAGTATTTCTTTTGTTTCATTTCAGTATATTAGCTTCTATTATTTAAGTAATATAAGTGTAGATTAATATAACTCCTTGTTTTAACCTAAGTTACTATTTTCTTTCTTTTACACGTATGTATATATATATATTACTTGACTTAAAAAGTTAATACCTAAAGATATTTATTAACATTCTGTTTAAATGTTAATTTAGTCTTCTTATATCATTCCCAACCTATAAAAATTATTAATCAACTATACTTTAATTTTTGGTTACATTAAAACCATATATTATAATATATCTTAGGAAAAATTCAGAATTACAATTTTTAGACCTATTTCCTCTTGTCTAAAAACCCCAAATTTAATATATATTAACAATAATATTTTAGACAAATTATAAAAATTTTATTTCATAAAAATATCTTTTTAAATTATCTAAATAATTCCATAATACTCAGAACTTACAAAAATTATAACTTTCGTTTAGAAACTCAAAATCCATAATAATTTACATCAAAATAAACTATATTTTATAAGGAATCTATGGTTAAAATTTCGTGTCAAAATACATTAGGGAAGGCCATTAAATAAATTCAACAAGTTAGGGTTTTATTCTGGAATTTTTATAACTTAATATATCAATAATTATCCACGTTTTAATCTCGGCCGCCCGTTCCATCTAACTACGATCGGACGGCCCTAAAACACCGAGTTCATCCGAGAAACACCATTGAATGCCGAGTACTATTTCACCGATTTCTCACAATCTACAGACCCAAATTCGTTGATTCTTCCTCCATTCGTTTCTAAATTAAACTACGATTCCAGAGGTATCAATTTTACGAACTATGGTGCATGAAATTGAAAAAACGATTCTGGGTTCAAAGCTAGGGTTTTTAGTTTAGTTCGAATCCCGATTTGACAAATTCACCTAATATAACACGTAATAGATGAAATTGAAACGTGGGTTTGACCGGTAATGTAATTTCAAATGACAAAAACGGAACAATTAGATCGGAAACTCACCGGAATCGTGCTAACGAGGAAAATCTAATCCAGTTTTCTGGAAAAAAAAATCAAACTTTCAGGCTGTTCGGGTAGCCGACTTTGCAGTTCTATAATTTACAGTACTGATCGAGTCAGACTATGTGTGTGGGCTTAATCGAAAGAGGAGATATAGCTCTACAGATTGATAGCAAGAACTTAATCTAACTTGCAATATACAGAAAGAAATCTAAACTGAAAGTTACGAGTTTATACCTGCGTTTTCTCTATGATTTTATGTGCGTGACAAAACGGGAACTTTAGACGCTTCGTTCTTGGACACTGTTAGGAATTAGCCTTGGGTGTAAACACAAGAGTTGTAGAGGGATTAGAGATCTACACAACAAGCTAAAGAACTCAAATTTTGGCTGAGAGACGAAGAAGCTATGATGAGACGAAATTACCTTACCGATTACGTTTTCTAGAAATCTGGGTTGAAAGTGTTCGGGGAGGCAACTTCAGATCAAGTTTGCGGCAGATGTAGAAAGAGTTAGGTTAAGTGTGAGCTATGGTTGGAAAGAGGAGTTTAAGGAGAAGAGAATGAAGAAAACGACACTAAAAATATTTTAAAGACGAGAGAGATATCGGGGTCACTAGTTAGGACAAAGTTTTGAAGATTTTTTCAAAATTTTGGCTCTAAACTTCATTTTATCATAACTTTGGCTAGGATGATCCGTTTTTGACGTTCTTTTTATCAATCTTCTTGGTTTTCCATAACCTTTTTATTGGTATAGGTTTCATGGGCTGGTTTGACCATTCCCAAAAAGTCAACCCTAGCAAGGCTTAAGAAGGTTTATGGTTTTCATGGTTTTATATTGACTTTTATGATTCAAATTAATGTTCCTATTATTTATAAAATCTTTATAATATACTTGGAGTGTTTAGAAATTTTTTCAAGATTTATTGACTTATAAATCGTATTATTAAATCATAACTACTAATAAACATATAATATTCAATGTTAATGGTATTCTTTAGGGTTAAATAGAAGAACTCCCATAATTTAATTTCATAATTCCATATAATAATTTAATATTCATAATTCCATACAATAATTTAATATTTAATAGTATTATTTATGGTTTAATAAAAGAAATCCCAAATTAATTCAGGGGTATTTCAGTATATCCCCCTTAAAAGAAACTTCGCCTCGAAATTTAAAAATCAACTAGAGACAATAATAATTCCAACGAAATTCCATACCAATCCAATCCTTAATTTCCATCCATTTCCATATCAACATTCCACTCGAGATTACTCAAAATCAAACTGAACCAAAATATACCAAGATATTTCATGATGTAAATCAAAAGTCACATACTGTGTCATAACGTAAAAACCAAGTACATACATAAACCTCTCACTCTGCTAATAACGCAACAAGGCAACCTCTCACTCTGCTAATAACGCAACAAGGCATAATCTGGGTAAGGTGACGAAGAAAGAGTATGCCAATATATCCCCCTTAAAAGAGTTAAGGTACGCCCTCGTACCGCTACTAACGAGAACCACAGAAGGGTAGGAAAACATCATGCGAATAGATGTGGGTACTTCACTCTCATGGAGTCCTCAATCTCCCAAGTAGCTTCCTCAACCACATGATGCTCCCAAAGAACTTTCACTAGTTTGACTGATCTGTCTCTCGTTTCTCGGACCTTCGTGTCCAAGATCTGAATAGGAGTCTCCTCATGCCTCAGTGTAGGCTCAATCTCCAATCTCTCTGGCTGCAGCACGTAGGAAGGGTCAGACATATACTTTTTCAGCTGAGATACATGGAATACGTCAGGTACCTTCCCTAACTCCGCCGGTAGATCTAGTCTGTAAGCTGCTGGGCCCACTCGCTCCGAAATCCTATATGGACCGACATACTTAGGGCTTAGTTTCCCTCTCATCCCAAATCTGAAGATACCTCTCATCCAAGACACCCGTAAGAAGACCATGTCCTGACCTGAAATTCGAGCTCTCTGGTACGCTGATCCCCATAAGATTTCTGTCTAGACTGCGCTGCTCTCATGTGCTGCTGAATAACTCTGACGTCATCCTGAAGTGTCTGAATGTACTCTGGCCCAATCAAGACTGCCTCAGTAGGGTCACTCTATGACAAAGGAGTCCGACACGGCCTGCCATACAGAGCCTGGAACGGTGCCATGCCGATAGACGAGTGGTAGGAGTTATTATAGGAGAACTCCACCAGGTGTAGACGCTCTACCCAACTCCCCTGATAGTTCAGAGCGACCGCTCGCAACATATCCTCCAGCGTCTGAATCGTCTTCTCAGTCTGCCCATCAGTCTGAGGGTGAAAGGCTGTGCTAAGGTGTAGCTGAGTACCAAACGCCTCCTGTACCTAACGCCAAAATCTGTAAAGGAAACGTGTGTCACGACCGAAGACGATCGTCTTCGGTACCCCATGGTACCGGATGTGCTCTGTGGTGAACACCTCAGCTAGTTTGGGCACCTTCCATGTGTCCTTGATAGGTATGAACCTGGCTGTCTTGGTCAACCTATCGACTATCACCCATATAGCATTCAGTCCGCCTCTAGCTGGAGGGAGACCGACCACAAAATCCATGCTGATGTCGTCAAACTTCCAGCACGGTACTGGTAGTGACTGAATCTGGCCTCCTGGTCGACGATGCTCGAACTTCGCCTTCTAGTAGGTGAGGCATCGGGAGATGAAATCTGCAACATCCCTCTTTATCCCGCTCCACCAGAATAACTGCTTCAAATCTTTATACATCTTGGTGGCTCCAGGGTGTACTGATAACGTAGAGGAATGAGCTTCAGAGAGGATCCTGGTCTGAAGTTCTGTCGCATCCTAGGGAACGCAGAGTCTGCCACTGACTCGAAGGTGTCCCTGGCTGTCTAGCTCGTAGTCATACTTCAGACCATCGGTGTAACATCCCCAGTCTTAACCCACATGTGTGATATTGTCCGCTTTGGGCCGCAGCCCGCACGATTTTGTTCTCGGGGTACCATCCCCAAAAGGCCTCACGCAAGGGAAGAGTATCCCCACACCTATAAGCCGTGGTTCGTGCTCTCTCCCGATCGATGTGGGAGGTGACCCCTACCGTGGGTATCACACTCTACCCCCCTTGGGAGCCCAGCGTCCCCGCTGGCACACCGACCTGGGCCTGGCTCTGATACCATCTGTAACATCCCCAGTCTTAACCCACATGTGTGATATTGTCCGCTTTGGGCCGCAGCCCGCACGATTTTGTTCTCGGGGTACCATCCCCAAAAGGCCTCACGCAAGGGAAGAGTATCCCCACACCTATAAGGCGTGGTTCGTGCTCTCTCCCGATCGATGTGGGAGGTGACCCCTACCGTAAGTGTTATAATCCTAGGCAAATTTCGCCATCGTCTCCCCTATATTTTATACACCTTCACCACAATGTTTCCTCACGCAATAATATAATCCCACCTGTTTATACACAACATCAATATACAAGCTCCCATACACATTTTCCAATACTAAAACAACACTTAAAATTTCCTGCACTCCACAACTCAATCCCAATCTGTTTTCAATAAGTTTCTCACATCTTTTAAAGCTTCAAAATACTTATATTCTCCTACGCATTATACTACTACTACATTACCATCCCATTACTCATTTCAAACTTCCAAAAACTGTTACATACATATATACCAAGTTACACAAAAGAGCATTCTTACCTTGTCTTTCTTCTAGATTTTCTTTCTTCTTCTTTTCTCTTTCTCCACCGGTTTAGCAAAACACAAATTCTCTACTCTACAACCCATATACATACACATTTCAATACACTAAAAACTAACCCTAGCTATTCTTAAACTTTAAGTAGGTTTTAGGGTTTAGAATTCTCATTACCTTGCAAGGGTGTAAATGAAGCTTGGAGTGGTTCAAGAACAAAGTTTCCAACTCCACCAAGATGCCAAAATCGGCTAGGATACAAGGAGCAACAAAGGTTTTAGTTTTCATTTTCGTTTTGCCCTTGGGGCTAGAAAAGGATGGAGTTTTTAGGAATATTTTTACCTTAAAAGAACAAGGAGAAGGAGGGCCTTCTAATGGTGGTCTTGAAGCTCCAAATGCTCCATACCCATGGAGATGAAAGTTGTTGTTTTCGATTTTTGAAAAGATAGGAATGTAGCTCTTGATGAGAGGATTCCAATGGTATACTTTTCATAATTTTTGGAAGAGTTTTGAGGGAGTTACAAAGGAGAGAAGATGGAGTTTGTGAGTGTTTTCTTAAGCCTCCATGGAAATCGCATGAGGTTGAAGAAGAAGAAAAAGAGAGAGTGAGGAGGGGTGTATTCACGTGAGAAGAGAATGAGGGATAGGAGAGAGAAAATGTGAGAGTGTGGGTAATGAAGTAAGGTGAGAGTTTACTTATTGTTTTTGTTTTTTTGTAAATAAGGAGAGTGTGTGAGGGAGTGTGAGAGGGGGTCCAAAATCGGACAGCACACCGACCCACTTGTGGGTTTTGAAATTTATTTGCAATATTGGACACATCAGTTTGTGTTATTTATGTTTCTACCCCACAATTTCCCATTTTTGACAGTTTTTACTAATTTCTAGTTTTCTTTATTTTTATTGGTTCTAAAGTCTCACTAATATTTATTAATGATTATTTAGTTGGCCAAAATTGTTACGAGTCTATTTGACCCGCTTAAAGTCACGTTTTCTCGGTTACCTCGAAAAATGCGCTTTAAGGTTCGTTAGTGATTTTAATCCGTTTTAAGGATCCGTTTTCTTCGGGATTTGTTCCCATATATTATTTAGGTCTTATTAAACCTTCAAAATCCATATAATACTCTAACCGAGGTCTCATACCTCCTACGGTTATTTAACGCTTATTTAGCGTTTCCCGCTTTTAAAGTGTTTCTTTATTTCTTTTGGATTTATTTTTCCTTACTAATATTAATTAGGTACCCTTAGGCCCTTAAATACGTATTAAGTTAATTTTAATCCCTGTATTTAAGTTCGGGGTATTTCAATCGGTCAAACCGTCTGCTAACTTCTGCCTGATGCCCTATAGGTATACATCACTGTCCTGGGCTGCGTATATCTCCTCAACTATCGTGGTCGTCTCTATCAAGGCTAGGAGTGAATATGCTCTCCTGCTCAGAGCGTCTGCCACGACATTCCCTTTACCTTCAGTGTTCTAAAGGTTGATGTCATAATCAGCCAGTAGCTCGACCCATCATCGCTGTCTCAAGTTCAGCTCGTTCTGGGTCCAGATGAATTTCAGACTCTTATGGTCTGTCATAATCCGGACTTTGGCTCCATACAAGTAATGTCGCCAGATCTTCAAGGCGAAGACTAGGGCGAGGAGCTCAAGGTCGTGTGTGGTGTAATTTTCTTCGTGCTTCTTCAGCTGTCGAGAAGCATATGCTACCACTCTGCCTTTCTACATTAGTACCCCACAGATCCCTTTGCCTGAAGCATCACAATACACTTCGTATCCCTCGTTCCCTTCAGGGATTACTGACACGAGCTGTGGTCAAGGCGTCCTTCAGCACCTGAAAGGAGACCTCACAAGCCTCTGTCCATACAAACGGGCTGCCCTTCTTCATTAGAGAGGTTAAGGGCTTGGCTAGCCTGGAGAAGTCCTTCACAAAGCGTCTATAGTAGCCAGCCAACCTAAGGAAACTCCGAATCTTTGTCATAGTGTGGGGTCTATTCCAGCTCTTCACCGCCTCAATCTTAGCTGGGTCTACTGAAACTCCCTCATCTGAGATCACATGACCAAGGAATGACACCTTGTCCAGCCATAATTCACACTTGCTGAACTTGGCATATAGTTTCTTCTCTCTTAGAGTCTCCAAGGCTGTCCTCAAATGCAGCTCGTGTTCCTCCCGACTCTTGGAGAAGATCAAGATGTCGTCTATGAATACGACCACTGACTTATCTAACTGGGCTTGGAAGACTCTCTGCATCAGGTCCATGAATCTTGCTGGTGCATTGGTCAGTCCAAACGGCATCACTGTGAACTCGTAGTGGCCGTATCTGGTCCAGAAGGCTGTCTTCTCTATATCTGACTTAGCTACAGCTATCTGATGATATCCGGAACGTAGATCAATCTTAGAGAACACCTTTGCTCCCCTCAGCTGGTCGAACAAGTCATCGATCCTAGGCAGTGGGTACTTGTTCTTGATTGTGACGTTGTTCAGCTCTCTGTAATCGATACAGAGTCTCATGCTCCCGTCCTTCTTCTTGACGAACAGCACTGGAGCACCCCACGGTGAAACACTGGGTATGATGAAACCCTTATCTAGTAGCTCATGTAGTTGTTTCTTCAACTCAACCATCTCTGCAGGGCCCATCCGGTAGGGAGCCTTGGCAATCGGTCCCATGCCAGGTATGAGGTCGATGTTGAATTCAACCTTTCTCAACGGTGGCAGTTCAGGTAGCTCCTCTGGAAAAACGTCGGGGGTACTCCGACACAATGGGTACATCGCTCCTAAATTTTGGATCCGTCCTTAGATCTTGGGCATAATAGTAGTAGGCGGTAGCGCCCTTGGATACCTCCTTCATCAGGGATAAAGCCGATACAACCTTCACAGTCGGCTGGTTGGGCTGCATTCGGTATGACACTGTGATCCCTGTAGCTGACTTCAGGAGGAGACGATGCTCTGCACAGTGTAGTCTACCTCGATACCGCTGTAGCGTGTCCATGCCCATAATTATGTCGAATCCCATGCCAGGGAAGACAGTGGCGTCAAGAAGGAAGTCTGCTCCCTTAATGTGTATGCTCAAATCCTTGCATTGCTTACTGCATTTGATCAGCTCTCTGGATGGCAACAGGATTGAGCAGTCATGGATATCCTCTGTAGGGGCATCGATCTTAGCATGAAACGCTTGTGATATGAAGGAATGGGAGGCTCCAGAATCGAACAGGACGGTGGCCTCCACTCCATTAATTAGGAACGTGCCTGAAATTATAGAGTAGATTTTTTAAGATTACTAGGCATCTTTTCCAAGGTGGCTAATCAGGATGAATTGTTTATACCTGGGATGACCATTCCATTGCTCTTTGCTTGAGCCTGGTTCAACACATTCAACCTGATCCTAGAGTTTCCAACCCCTACAACGAAGCAATAATTTTTTTTCTTCAGAATTTTCATTCTTATTTAAAGCTTCATGAGCAACTTAAAGTTTACAATGCTGAAATTGTAAAGTACAAGGCTAGGTCTGTCTAAAGGTTAGGTTTAGACGGTCCGGTTTCATGAGGGTCTGGTTAGTGATGGGTGTGGGGGCTGTGTTGGGCTTGATTCTCTTCACCCCATGGTAGATAAGTCTAGCTGCCCCACCAAAAATCAGTACATCACCCGACTTCAGGAGGATCTTAGTAGCAAGATCCATCCTCCTCTGGTCACCAAATAGGAACTCCACGTCGTCTCCAAGTGATATGGACACCACTAGAACTCCTCTGGTGATGGACTCTAGAGATTCGTCCTTGTTTTGATGCATCCCTAGCTCACCCCATAGAAGTTGATGATGCACACGTCTGAGGTTAGGTCTGGGACGGGCTCATCCTCCAATTCTTGTGCTACCTTAACTGCAGCTCCAATGATGGTTTGTAATTCTTCCGGGATTGATGGCACCTCCACTTCTTCATAGATCTTAGTGGTGTGGTTCCACTTCTTACCTAGGCACATGATCTTCACCTTCATGGTTGAACCATTCTTGAAGGTAGGGGTGTAAAAATTTCCTTCCTTCACACCTAACTCCCTGATCTTGAGGATCAATGCATATTGGACTGCTGGGGTCAGGTACTCTCGTAGCAAGATCATCCCGGGTCTCAATACCTCACACTTCTCTGATGGGTATGGTTTAGCTTCAAAGGGGATGTTGGGTGTGGAAAATGGCAAAATAGGAAAACAAATATCGAAAGCTGAATGAAAAATAATAATGGCCATTAAATTAGAAAATCAAGGTTCACAACTGGTTTTAGAACAGAAATGTAAAGGAAAGAGGGATTTATAATTCATCCCTTTACAATGCGAGTAGAATTTATTAACGAAATGAAACAGATGAAGATCTAAGCTTCTCCGATAGGAAGGTATTCCTCACCAGGTGAACTCGGGTCATCCCTTGCTGCTTCGACATGGTCCACCAGGTTGAGAGTCAGTTCTTTGCCTGGCCTCCAAGGATAGTTCTCCCGACCTCTATGGATGGTTCTGGGCAGGGCGACTGGTAGATGGTCCAGCACCTCCTGTGCCACCTCGACCTCCTCCAGTAGTATTAGCAGCTGGGGCTCTAGCAGTAGTCCTGGTGGCTGGCTGGTAGTTCCAAGAATCCAGGTTCTTGTGACATTCGAATCACCTATGCCCCTTCTTACCACAGTAGTTGCATTCCACCAGATTTCCTTTACAATCCTTGCCCGGGTGGTCCTTCTTGCACCACTTGCAGAAGTATCTTTTACCGGTATATTTCCTGTTTCAGTTCAATGTTAGTAACGTAATAGCTCAATGTAACTACAATATAGGTTCTAATTTATCTCACCCCTAGGTGGCTGGGAGCGGAGTGGCTCAGCATCAGTATATGAGGGGACTATGGCCTTCTCATTCCTCCCCTTGAAGAATTTTCCCTTCCTCTCATAGTTCTGGGAAGAGTTTCCTTCATTCCCTCTTCCACCATCCCCCTTCCTCTTGCCTAGCATAGAGTCCTGGTAGGCAATGGTGGTCTCGCAGTCATTCGCGTCATCTGCTAGCTCCTATCGTGACAATATGTGTTAGTGAGGAAATCTTTGTGTACCAGAAATTCTGAATCATGTTCCATACCTGTAAGGTCATCCCTCTGGTGGAACCGATCATAGTCATGATCCTGAAGTTCAAGCCGGTATGGAATTTGTCCACCAGATACCTTGGAGTGTAAGCTCCCTCTCCAATAACAGCAAGTAGCTCCACAAATTTATTATAATATTCAGCAACAGAGGAAGTTCCTTGCTTCAGCTGCTCGAACTCACTCCTCATCCTCTTCTGTAGGTAGGATGGATAGAACTTGGCTCTCAGGGCCACCAGGAAAGCTGGTAAGTCGAAGTCTGCTTGGGCAGTCAGCTCAGCTCTGGCGGTCTGCCACCATCGATGCGCGGGTCCCTGGAGGAAGTAGGCCGCTATGTCCACCTGGCGATTCGCTGCAACGTGTAGAGAGGTGAACGCTTTCTGCATCTCGTCGATGTACTTCTCCAAGGCCTTCGGTTCTGGCTGGCCTTCGTAGACTGGGGGACGAAGGTCGTTGACTGTCTTCAGCCAGTTGAACTCCCGGGGACCGTTAGGTGGTGGCGGTGGTGGTTGTTGAACTTGAGCCTGCTGTTGAGCCAGTGCAGCCGTCTGCGCTATGTCCCTGGAGTGACAGCGTCAGATCCATAGCCTCCTAAGGGACCTGCTCCTCTTCCTCCTCTTCGTGACATTTTAGCTGGTGATGACGGGTTTTTATTACTTAGAGGTGTGTTGTTGAGTCTAGATATTTTACGTAGTAAAGTATGAATTATTTGTAACGTCCTAGGGACGGTTCGTAAGTATGTGAAGTAAAGTGTAAGTAGTAAAGTAAGTATGGGGTAAGGGTCACGTGCCTTTCTGGAATTTTCACTTCCCAATTCTACCCCATTCCCCAGTTTTAAGTGCACCTATATTCTAAGTATTTCACTCGGCTTGTTTTCTCGGGTTCAGAGCGTAACTATGCTCTGATACCAATTTCTGTAACGCCCCTATTAAACAAAAATGCAGCGGAAAATAAAATACTATGGCGTTTACAATCATCGGATTCCAAACACCCAGCACCAAACCTCACCAGTTACAACTTATAAATGTACAAAAGCTACGGTCTGAACCTCAAGAAAACTTAACGTAAACATAATAGTAATAAAATACATTAACTTTCCACAAAACCTAATCCCATCCCAATCACTCATTCTCTTTGTGGCCACCTGTATATCAACTCGTACCTGCAAGATGAAACCAAGCAGCCCACCCCGAGAGGGGTGAGTCAGTTCCCTGGAATGGAACTAGTACGATTCTCCAAAACAAACTCATAAACATAACTCTTTAATAAAAATAACTTGAAGACAAACACTTAAAACAACACAGAGGAACAAGGCACTTTAAAATCACCAAGTCAAGATAACAAGTTAAGAAAAGAGATAAATAACAGAAAGTTAAAGTTAGTCAATTAAAAGAAATCACACCACCAGTTAGTGAACATCCATTGCTTGTGTTAGATTCAGTTCCAGTTAGGAGTAAAAGACCCAAGTAGTCACAAGGACTAGGAATGAAAGAAGATATCCAAGAACCAACAACTCAAGAGTGGAACAACACCAATTGGGAGAGAAGGCCCCCACCGCCAGATATAAATGTCCATATGGACGAGGGAAATACTGCCCCCTGCTGTCATACACTTCCTTTTTGGACAAGGGATATACAACCCTTTCTTGTTATTCACGTCCTTATTGGACAAGGGATATACAACCCTTTGCTGTTACTCGAGAAGATGCGTGCACGTCAGAACAAAGACTCAGCTCATGGATGAAACGATATCCAGAGTCAAAAGAAGAATTTACCAAGATTGACATTTCCCATATTCCCACTAGATTAATAACTACATGAGTGCAATACCAAAACACTCAGTCCTACAGAGTGCAGAGGTGTAAATCCTCAGCAGTTAATATCTAATGAGACAACCAGATAAGAAGAACCAATGATCATGTGAGTTGTACATTCAAGGCTCAGTTAGTCACATCAAGCTGAGTTAGTCACACAAACATTTTCCTTTTGAAATCCATTCAACGTCAGTTAGCATTTTCCAAAACATTCCATAAAGTCTGTTAGCAAAAGTATCTGAGTACGAGAAATCGTACCTGGTATGTGAAGAAGCAGTAACTAACTCGAATGAGTGATCCCCCACTAATAACCTATAATTAAGGTGTTCCCAGTATTGATTATTTAAGGAACTTATAAACTAAACATCTTCTATTCTTACTGATTTATAGTTTCAGGTTTACCATTATTCTCTCACAAATATTTGGGCTAGATTTTGTTAATTAAATCTTTTGTTAGGCCCATTTCATTTAATCTGGAATGATTTAGGATTTATCCCGAGAGTGGCCCAAACTCTCGTTGAATTGTTTAAGTGGGCTTTTTTGGAGTTCATGGACTTAGGCCCAGTAGGATGGCCCAAGTCCGCGTTTACCTTTTCGTTAGTTGATGAAACTTCCTAAAAAGAGCTTGTGAGGTTTCGAACGTGCAACCTCGATTTAATTCTAGGTTTGACTTGACCATTTACGCCATTGAATTTGTATGTCTTGAGGGTACATTTAATTTTATTTCGATCACCTACTCTTAGTCATAGGGTTAACTTAATTAAGCTCTTAAGTTATAGTGGATTAATTTTACTTTAATACATGACTAAGGTTTATGATCTATATTTCTCCTGATAGTCCACCTATATGTCACACTAACATTTAACGTTTTGATTGTTGCGTATGAACTAGGTCCACTCGAATTTTTCCCCTTATTACATTTTCCATGAGGTATGTATTCCCTTTATTTATTTCAATACATATGCACAGTACATGTATTAGAATTTATTTAAGTCATCCTTATGTAGCTTATTGTATTTAAACTATTTCTATTAACTCTACATATATCTACATTCAATATATGTTTAATAAAGTATTTCTTTGTTTCATTTCAGATATTAGCTTCTATAGTTTTTAAGTAATATAAGTGTAGATAATTTAACTCCTTGTTTAAACCTAAGTTATATTTTATTTCTTTTACACATATGTATATATATATTCTACTTAACTTAAAAAATTAATACCTAAAGATATTTGAACATTCTGTATCAAATGTTAATTTAGTCTTATTATATTATTCCCAACCTATAAAATTATATTATCAACTATACTTAATTTTGGTTACTTAAAACATATATTATATATATATTAGGAAAAATAAAAATTACAATTTTTAGACCTATTTCCTCTTGTCTAAAAATCCCAAATTTGATATATAGTAAACTATAATATTTTAGACATATTAAATTTTTATTTCATAAAATTATCTTTTTAAATTATCTAAATAATCCATAATACTCATAATTACAAAATTTTAACTTTCGTTTAAAACTCAAACCCATAATAATTTACATCAAAATAAACTATATTTTATAAGGAATCTATGGTTAAATTCGTGTCAAAATACATAGGGAAGGCCATTAAATAAATCAACAAGTAGGGTTTATTCTGGAATTGTATAACTTAAGATATCAATAATTATCCACGTTTAATCTGGTCATCCGTTCCATCTAACTACGATCGGATGGCCCGGAAACACCAAGTTCATCCGAGAAACACCATTGAATGCCGAGTACTATTTCACCGATTTCTCACAATCTACAGACCCAAATTCGTTGATTCTTCCTCCATTCATTTTGAAATTAAACTACGATTCCAGAGGTACTAATTTTACGAACTATGGTGCACGAAATCAAAAAAAACGATTCTGGGTTCGAAGTTTGGGTTTTTAGTTTAGTTCGAATCCCGATTTGAAATTCGCCTAATATAACACGTAATAGATGAAATTGAAACGTGGGTTTGACCGGTAATGTAATTTCGAATGAAAAAACGGAACAATTAGATCGGAAACTCACCGGAATCGTGCTAACGAGGAAAATCCAATCCGGTTTTCTGGAAAAAAATCGAACTTTTAGGCTGTTCGGGTAGCGACTTTGTAGTTCTATAATTTACAGTACAGATCGAGTGGACTATTTGTCTGGGCTTAATCGAAAGAGGAGATATAGCTCTACAGATTGAAGCAAGAACTTAATCTAAATGCATATACAAAATGAAAAATGAACGAGTTACAGTTTATACCTGTGTTTTCTCTATGATTTTATGAGCGTGAACAAAACGGGAACTTTAGACGCTTTCGTTGCACACGGTTGGAATTAGCCTTGGGTGAAACAAACATAAGAGTTGTAAAGGGGTTGGAGATCTACACAACAAGCTAAAGAACTCGAATTTTGGCTGAGCGACGAAGAAGTTATGATGATACGAAATTACCTTACCGATTACGTTTTCTGGAAAACTGGGTTGAAAGTGTTCGGGGAGGCAACTTCAGATCAAGTTTGCGGCGGATGTAGAAAGAGTTAGGTTAAGTGTGAGCTATGGTTGGAAATAGGAGTTTAAGGAGAAGAGAATGAAGAAAATGACACTAAAAAATTCTCAAAGACGAGAGAGATACCGGTGTCACAAGTTAGGGCAAAGTTCTGAAGACTTAGCCGAATTTTTAGAGGAATCCGGCGAGGTTGACGTGGCACGCTTCCCGAGGCGCGCTGGTGAGTCAGCAACCATGCCACATCAGTATTTTTTTTCAAAATGTTGGCTCTAAACTTCATTTTATCATAACTTTGGCTAGGATGATCCGTTTTTGACGTTCTTTTTATCAATCTTCTTGGTTTCCCATAACCTTTTTATTGGAATAGGTTTCATGGGCTGGTTTGACCATTCCCAAAAAGTGAACCCTAGCAAGGCTTAAGAATCTTTATGGTTTCCATGATTTTATTGACTTTTATGATTCAAATTAATGTTCCAATTATTTATAAAATCTTTATATTATACTTTGAGTGTTAAGAAAATTTTCCAAGATTTATTGACTTATAAATCTTATTATTAAATTCATAATACTATATAACAACATATAATAATTCAATGTGTTATGGTATTCTTTTTGGTTAAATAGAAGAACTCCCATAATTTAATTTCATAATTCCATATAATAATTTAATATTCATAATTCCATACAATAATTTAATATTTAATAGTATTATTTATGGTTTAATAAAATAAATCCCCTAAATTAATTTAAATTAATTTAGGGGTATTTCAAAAAAGGAATATAGTGTTGTACCGAAAATATAAGGTTTGGAAAATGAATTTTAGATATGGTCTATAATGTTATAAATGTTATAACAATTATATATTTTTAATGTGGTTTAAATGGAATTAATATAAGTTGTATAATATAATACAATTAATGAGAATAATCATCTCATATAAGATGATTAAATGTGACATATAATATAAGAGTTTTATAAATTCATGAAACTTACTTATATTGATACATATATATAAATGCGACAGACATATATATATATATATAAGGATGAGTATATATTATGGTTGGAAACCATATAATATAAATGGTGAAGGTTATTACATGAATATAGTTTATGAACTATAAGTTATAGTTTTGAATTCAAATGTAGTTTATTACAAGATTAATGGATTATATAATACAATGTATTATATTGGTTGGCTGGATAATAATACCATATGATAATAATGCATGTATACATGCAACTATAGGTTATATGCCTAAGTTCGTGAACAAGATTAAATGAATATGATGAATTAACCTCAACAGTCGAAATATTACGAACTACGAGTCTAAGTAACGAAGCCGACTGGTTTAGATAAACCTGTAACAATTAACTGTTGAAATCCGGGGATGAATTGTCGGGGTTACAATGTTATTCGGAAATACCGGATCTAGTTAGTCATGGAGACTGACTCATAGTGTTATTATTGTTTAGATAGTACGACAGACAAAGGCGCCTGACGAGCTAGGGTTTTGCGCATCCTTGGTCCGTGGTGTACGGTATGTGGACGGTTTTGATCTAGATTGTCCTGAGTATTCCCTCGGGTCCAGACATTATTTGATGTGTGATAATATTTCTATGTGGATGCTTACATGCATGTGTGTGGTTAAGTTATATATCTGCTTGTTATTATCGCATTATTACTACTGTACGTGAATGCCCATAGGGCTAATATTACGTCGACTATAGATCGACTTATATAAACATACATATGCGTTCAATGTGATAAAATGATGGTTACTTAATATAATACCCTTAGTTTTATAATTATCTATTAAATAACCTAAGTAAAATACTTAGGTATGGGATAAGACAATGTCGGTCTCTAGTGTAACACCCCATCCAACAATAACACACTTACAATAAACTGCAGCAGAAAACAACCTCATCACATTACTATCTCTGGTGTTACCGCCGTTAGCCACCCACGTGGCTAACAAGGCTAATACATACACATGTAACCGGTCTGATGGGCTAAATTCCCGAGCGGCTACGCAATACTACCTTTCCATTAATCACAACAACAACATACACCTTATCAACTATACCGAGTATTTATAAACTGGTGCCGACAACAATCGGTCTTACTACACCTACTGTATATATATACTTAAATGATTACCCTGTACAACGACTACCCGTCCTACTCTCGAACGGCTTCCAGCACTTCGTACCTGAAATAGGAAAAGAAGAGAAAGGGTGGCCCCCAAGGGCTCAGCACCTTTGCTGGTATGGTAATCCCGCAGCCCACATGCTACCGGGCCACGCACAACTAATTTTCGTCTTAGCATGCGGTTATTATATTTAAATCATGCATGTAACAGTAAACACCCACACTTAACATTACGCCTCAATGGGCTCAACAATCGGATAATACATCCTACTTATAAGTCACTCATGTATTCATCATCCCTAGAGTGTTCCTCCTCTAATGGAGCTACTTCCTTAATAGACGACACTTACCCTTAAATCGGGTTATCCTTAAACGCCTCTTATCACAACCTGGGATTCATTTCCATGATCCACATACTCCACATTCTACAACATATAACATACACTACATAACAACACTTAACAACACTTTGCACGTTTCCACGTGCACAACATAACACTGCAATAGATATTACATCACAACAAAGATACATAACATAACGGGAAGGGTCCTCTTAGGAACCGACCCAAACATTGTTAATACACTGGTGAGCCTAGAGAATGTTGCCAGTTCTCATGATAATCGTTACATAAACTCGTTACGTCTCGTTAAATGAACGGTTAACTTAACACAGGTGTCTCGGATATAGTGATCCAAGCACACCGAAACAAACATAACAATAGTATGCCCCTGTGGCCCGACGTGAGTCAGTAATAGCCTTGGTTAAGCTAAAGGGAAGGTTGGGAACCAAATTGGAGAACAACCATAACATACAGAGAGGATCGAACCTGCTATGACAACGACCCCCATACTCACACGCGTGGCCGGAACAGACCGGACTCCTCACTCCTCTCCCCCCTTAGCACTTATTAGAAGTTCAACTTTGAACTTTATTAAACAATCACAAACATTGAGTTAAGTCTTGTCAGACATACACAAGGGAAGAGAGAGTCATACATTCACATACAAACATCACACACAAACATCACATAACCAACTCACGCATAGCCGTGGTTAGAACGTTCCTTAGGTCGGAAACGTTGTTACCGGATACCGTTCTCCTACGTTTACCTAATAGTGGTTAACTAGCCCTTCAAGCGCATTCGAGGTTACCGGTATCGGCACGTAAACATACAATAACAATAACGACTGTAAACTCGTTTCATGATTTATCTCATAACGTGGCAAACATACAGAAAAACACATTGACATACAAGCCGGTGTAATCCGGTAGGACACAGGTTGCAAGAAAACCATACCTGTCACCGGAGTCCACTTTACCACGTCCACTTATGTTCCTCGAGCGATTCTCGAACAACTGTTAACATCACATTGTTTTTATTAACTTCGGGGTTGCTTGATTATTTAATGTCTAATGCTTAACTTTCCCCGTTAACTTAGTTACATAACTTTACATTTTAACTTGTTTTACTTTTGCATTTTGATACAACTTTTCACCCACTTTATTGCCATTTAAACTACTCCCTAACAAGTCCCTAACAACCTTATAACATCATTACCTATCAATCCCCATCATTACACATCATTTCTATACCTTAAAACAACAATTTTGGTCCATACAGTGGCCTGTCCGAACTTGTGTCCGAACTTCCAAGTTCGGACGCAAGCCGCGACCTAATACTGAAAATTATACACACGTCCGAACTTGTGTCCGGACTTCCCAAGTTCGGACACAGTTCGAGAGTAAATCCCAGATAGAAACAGTGACGTCCGAACTTGTGTCCGGACTTCCCAAGTTCGGACACAGTTCGAGAATGAGAAAATCCTTTACCCAACAGAGCCTGTCCGAACTTCCATGTCCGGACGGAAGTTCGGACACGGCAAAATGCTCAACTTCTACACCTTTAAACACTTAGCCAAATTCCTCCAAACTTCTCCTAAAGTCTCATAATGCTTCCTAACACCATTTGGCACATCAAACACACCTTTAGCCATGTGCTAAACTCTTTAAATCACTCACCAAAACCATCTTATCATTCACAAGTTTCTTACAAAATTCCTAGCACTTAGGATGTTTTCTCCTTAAGATTTCTAAGTGGTAGTTCACCAATAATGACCACTACACCAGGTGTTTCCTCCTACACCTTAATATCATCTCTCAACTCTTTTCTTACTAACTAAATCTCCTTGTTACAACTCCTTGAATTCTTTTCTCAAAACCTTACTTAAACATCATTCTCCTTATTCATCAACATCACCCAAACCTTAAACAACTTCTTCAAGACTTTTCAATAACCACTCTCAAAACACACATTGAATTCCTGAACTTCCAAGATAACACCTAATCCTTGCATCACTCTAAATCACCTTAACACATGTTTTCTTCTCAAGTAAACATTTATTCACCTTTAACACTTCCTAGTTCACCAAGACTTTCTTAAAACACCTAGAACTTCTTACACATTTCCCAAATTTGGCCATAGCTTCTCTTGTATATACTCACATCCAAACACTTAGGTTTTTACCTTATTTCACTCAAGAACACCTAAAATCCATCAAACACATTTTATACACAAACTTCACACATTAAGCACTACATCACAATATAGTGCAAACTTAAATTGCTTGGCACTTAGGCCTTAAATAACATGGCTCTTAGGCCCTTAAATAACATAAACCATAAACACTGAATTTCCCACATACTAATGCCTTTGACCTGCAAATACACCCAACAATACATATTCCTTTAATAAACTCCTTGAGAGCATTTTACTAGCTCATTTGCCATTGGCTCCTTAGGTATTTTATTAAGCAAATCAAGCTCATTTTTCCTAAGGCATTTAAAACTACATTGAGATAGCTTGTTTACCTCTTTTCCTCACAAACTTCTTTCTTGTTTACTTGTAAAACCGGTGGGGTGTTTGGTTGTTTGTCAACTTCTAAACAATGTACAAATAATAGAATGAGTATTCAAGCATTATGCTTCATCTCATTATAAACCCTAGTTACACATATTGTTTTAACACATTAAGGTAATTGTTTTACCTTGGAATTGGAAGAGAACTTGAATAAGTATCAAGAGAGGACTCCTCCTAGCCCTTGGAAGATTCAAATGAAGCTAGAACAAGCAAGGTGAAAAAACCATTGTGAGGTGAATTTTCGGACAACATGAAAACATGGAGGAAACATGGATTTTCTTTGAGTTTCCTTACCTTGAAGCAAAGGAGAACATGAATATGTGAAAAGGTGAGCTCAAGCTCCTCCCATGGTGGTTTCCCTTGGCACCGAAATGGAGGTTTTGTAGTTTTGAAAGACAAGATTGTAGAGCTTGGCTTAACTAAGAGAATGGTGGTGTTTGTTTTTTGATTTGGTTAAGTGAGCTAGGTTTTACATGTGGTCAAAGATGGACTTCCATGGTGGTATTGTGTATTACCGAGAGAGAACAAGAAGAAGAAGGAGAGAGAGAGAGTGGAGCCTGGAGAAAGGAGAAGAGGAATGAGAGAAATGAGATAAGTTTGCTTTAAGAAGATATTTGTAACTTATAAAGCAAATAGTACTTTACTTTAAGTTTTACTTCACTTATTTGATTTCTTTTACATGTTGGTGACTCACACCATGAAAAACCGGCCCCCATATGCCTAGGAGGGTATAATAGTCTTTGTTGACCAATTTAATTACTTATAACATTATATGTTACAAACTAGCTTATAAAAGTTACTATTCACAAACTAAGGCACATAGAAGTGAAATTTTTGATTTCCCATTGATATAGCCACCCAAATGTGATACTATATAGTACACATGTTAATTAAAGAGTAATGATGGACATTTAGCCATTCAAAACTCATTTACAAGACAATTTTTCAAAAACGTGCTTTAAGACTTCTTAAAGCACATTTTGTGTTTTAACTTGTTTTCAAGCTTGGTTTTCTTTGGTAATTGATTTAATATGTTCATTAACATTTATAAGGTATAGGTATGACCATTAGGTCTTATACAAATTTATTCCAAGCTTAGAGCACATTTTTGCTCTTATTGACTTTAAGGTATTTATTTATGTTTTGTTTGGTTTCATTGTCTACCAAGGTTTGCTAAGGACTTAATTAGCCCTATAAAGTCATAATTAAATGTTATTAAGTCTTGGTAGGCTCTTTGGGTCCTAACCAAGTTCACTCATAGCTTAGAGCATGTTTTTGCTCAAACTGTATCTTAGTGCTTTATTGCATTTACTGTGGTTTAAATTGTTCACTGATGTTTCCAAGGCACTTTTTAGCCTTTACATACCATAGTTTAAATGTTTAGCAACATATCAAGGTTTGGGGTATTTCAATCTACCCCCCTTAAAAGAACTTCGTCCTCGAAGTTCACACTTTTCACACATCATTAGATTAGAACACAGGAATCACTTGGAAATAAACTTCCATAACCAAACACACTTTACATCACAACCTCGGACTTAATGGTCCGGGCAACACATTCACATCCACACATAACATAACATATCCACATGATAACCTCGGACTCTATGGTCCGGGTACCTTAACAACACTTACACATACATAACAACCCCTTGGACTCACTGGTCTCGGGTAACATCACAACATTTGGACACATAGGTCCCCATAGCATAACAGTCTTCAGACACTTAGGTCTATGTAACACAACACATTTAGACCCATAGGTCTTAATAGCATACACTTTTAGGAGATCAAAGTCAAAATAACATTTATTACGCATATCACACAACATGTCATAGCATGTATAACAATCAAAAATATCTTTTACATACACACTGTGATCCCGCAGAACCCGGTCGCGATGGACACCTTCCGTCCCCGTGCCTTTGGGAGATTAAAACAATCACTTAAATTTAAAATTTCCTTGTGAGGTTAAGTAAGAGAACTTTAATTATGTAAAGTATCTATCAACGTTTTATAAATACCAATTGAAAATCCTTTTGAAAACACACACAACTCCAAGTCCAACTTAAGCTCTTTGCTTCTTTTCTTAGCGTGGTTATTTGTGACCACTTATAGGGAGCTTCAAGAATCATCCAACCCTGATGTGATCAGCATCAGTGTAGAACTATCCTTCCACTCCAATTTGTGTTCGGCTTCCCTTGATCGCATGCAAATCAAGTTCCACCTCCCACTTCATTTTCAAACATCAATTAAATCACTCATTTCCAATTTCCTATCTTTTAAATCATTCTAATCATGATCATACATCTCCAAGGATAGAACTTTCGTCTATCAGTTATTCCCATACACTTTAATCCTGTTGCCTATGGAATCTTATTCTCATTAGGTTTATATTGGTATCACGCCCTTTCTTGAATCACTATATAGTATATATATACACATATATTTTATCAAAATACAACACACAACTTCACATTTATACACTGTCGGGGTTTTGTTCCCCGGGAGTTTCTCTACTCCCACATTTGTACTATCACACACCATTGTTAACAAATACACACACTTATCACAATGGTATTCGCATCTTCTGTGCGCAATTACCACAATTAAACCATGAATGAATGTGTATGTTTACGTAACACACACACCAATCATCAAAACAATAATTTAATTTTGTGCTATGCACAATATAAATCACATACACTACGTACACTTGTACGGTAATACACACTAAGTGGTTTTGCGCTCTACCCCCCTTAAAAGGGATTACGCCCACGTAATCAATCACTAAACATTGGCTTAAAATGTTCTGCCGTCACAATGGATTCTGATTCGAGGATCTTAACCATATTGGCGGTCAAGTTCCTAAACCAAGAATTCTCATTGGAGTTTGTTTAAACTCTTAGTTGGTTTCGATTCTGGCCTGTTAGGCTTCTAGGCGTTAATAATTAGCCATTCACTCATGTTCACCATGTACATTCAACACTTGAATCACTCTCACTAGTTTCTGCTGCGAAACTCTAATAACTGTAGAGCTTAATTGCCCCATTTGTTATTCATACTGTATTGTACATTCCCAATTGTCACCTTCATCTTGGTAACAATGGTTTCTCAACCGACGCGTGGTATCTCTTACCGTTAGCGAATTCGGTGAGTTATAAATTTTCTATCCACTTCGATGATAATTTACTGTGTATACAGTTATGTATTTCACAATGATTGACTTGTTCCCTTCCGACTTACTGTCGGTTGAGATTGAGCTACTACCTAGTGTGTAGTGCTCTCTCAGCTATTTACAACATTTGGGGTATATTCCATACCGATATTTGGGCAGTTAGTGCTACTGTAGTCACTTACTGTTAATCATGTCTCCACATTTGGTTTTGTACAAGTACTTTTTTTTATTGATGCGGCCTTGCATTTCCTATGCATCGGCCATTATAACATTATTGCTCCACAATTAACATGTTTCCTATTCCTAGCTATCTCATTCGATCATTACTGCACAAGTGCAATACCAAAACACTCAGTCATACAGAGTGCAGAGGTGTAAACTCTTGACAGTAAATCTCTTATGCGATTCGCCATGGAATTCACACTGAGTTCCTCATCACACAGTACCTACCACTGGCTTATTGCCCAGTCTGTTTAATATCAACTATCTTGCATCTCCACTGAGTTTAACTCATAACTGATCTTATCTGTTATATTATCGTTTAACAACATTTATACAACGGTCGCTTGTTGCGCACCGTGCTTATTGTATAACATAACACTAACTTGCATGGTATTTACTGTCACATTAACTTCCACACCCATACTTATATTATGGTTCATCCCTCCTTTGGATGGCTACTAAATGCTCCTTGAGCATCGATCATTCGAGTCACAAGCCGGCATTATTCAGCCAGGTGCTTCACTTTATACACACGTACTAAGCTAACTGCTCTCTTTCAATAATAACGTTGTCCATCCTTAACATATTTCTTGAACTTGATTCACATAACTACCGTTCCTGCGGTCTCACAATATCGAGAGGTATCCCTACTCTTAATGCAGTGGTTCGTTTACCACTCTATTCGCTTATACAACATAAACTTCTACAATCAATTGAAATTATATAACATATCTTGCTTATGGCTTATGAGCCTTGTTTGCCTTGAGCTGGGCTCATTGTAGGCTGTCCACACATATGTACTTCTCTGTACACATTACATGTTTTAGAAGTTTATTGGGCTCCATGACAAGGTCGTTGCATTCCGTTTCCTTTCATGGGATGCCCCTTAGGTTTGTCAGTCCGTCTCCTGACGACTTATGTCTAAACTGGGTGTTATGTTCAACCCTTGTGTTTCTGACATGCTATTTCGTGCAACACTTGTTTGATGTGAACACCCTTTAAGGATTGCTCCTGGGTGTTGATAAGTCATGCCATTTTTCATCTAGTTCACACTTATTGGTACATCCGTTAGCCACGCCGTTTGCGTTTTTTAACTGCTTATTATCTCCTCCTGTGAAGATCAACATTTCCTGGTAGTGTAGGTACTCATTCTGGGAGTTTCATCCCGTTCTTTGCACATTAATGTGTCCACATTAGGCATCTGCCTTGCCATGCATAGGCTGAGTCTCCGTTCCAGCTATAATGTTTATTCCTCGGAATTCTAAGACATGTGTGATGTCTTTATATAACAGTTAGTGCACTTCGCACCTCTTGACTCTTAAACATATCCCTGAAATGAATTCACTGACTCCTTTAGTCTAGTTATCTCAACTGAGTTCCTTAGCTTCAACTATTCCTGTAATCCTTAGCTCTTGTTTGATTTATACTACTGACCGTAGACGAATCGACTACTTCCCGTGTTTCGGACTCTACTCGTATACATATATGGGGTATCATACGATACATTACTACTTACCCAACTAACCCATAAGTAGGTCTGTCAGGCCCACAAGCTCCTATCGGAGTGCAGTCGTCCCACAACACAGTTGGTACACTTGTAGTGTCCGTCACATGCCTAGGTGAAGTATTCTGTTGTCAACTCCCTTATACTGTCCCGTGACAATATTCATTCCGTGCTTCCCGAACTTAATCGAGGGAAAGTTTTCCATTGCTGTATCTTATCAACTGCTCTTGGTTTTACTGGTTTGGTTTAAAAGAAGGTTGGAAAGAAGTGTTGGTTTGAAAGAAAATCTGGTTTGAAAAGAAAGGGTTTGTGAAAATCTGGGTTTAAAGAAAAATTTTCATGGTTTCACAACATCTTCTTACCTTAACCAAGTCTAGCTTCTTGCTGACTGGTGTATTTCCAATTAAAAGGTCAGGCTGTTACCCTTCCATGGTTATAATGTTCACACTTAACTTCGTGGTACTTTACTAAGTACTTCGTAGTGGTTATAAATTTCTCGAACAGCCCTGTTATAGCAGCACTTGCTATAGCAAGTGCACCATGCTAACTGGCTATCGGTTTAACACATACCGTTTGTGGTATTGTTTTTACCCATACTGTCATCAGTGGCCTTGTTGGCCCTCACTGATCTTACTGTCTTGATAATAACTCTTCTGGGTAACTCCTCACTGTCTTCACATGATCATCATCAACTAGGGTGTTTCCCATTCTGGGAACCCCTTTTTCTTAGTATTGTATCCTCCTTATAGCCCGTTCCACGCACTTGTCGTGGTTACTGAGACTTGTCTCTTGTTTGGGCACTACGTTGTAGTTCCTTTGTCGGTTGGTACACTGTTGGTGTATTGTTTATCAACTGTGGTCCCGTAGACACTCGTCTCGGGTTTCACTAATCCACTTCTTGCCTGTTGCACGGTCGGTGCGTTGCAAGCTGGTTACTCTCGACTGCTTTGCATGTCGACCCAGGTTGCCGGAAATTGTATTCTCTTATACACAAAATCCTTCATTCTTCGCTATTTAATGCGGTTAACTTTGTTCAGATGGAGACCGTCTCCGGGATTCCCAGTTTTCGGGATCTACCGTGTGACGGGTTCACCGTACCTTTAGAGGTACTTAATAACAGCCAGATCGGGTATTCCCGAGTAAGAGAGGACTTCCATCTCTTTGGCGTTCTTTCCCAGTTATCAAACAGGGATTGTGGAGGGTGGGATGGATATAGTAGGTTTCCAGTAGTCACTGGTAGTTCCTAACTAGCGTATCTCTCACGCTATCACTCAACCCTTAACCCAAAGTACTTAAATCCTACTCGGTACTTCCTAAGCTCGGTAATTCAGTCATCAGAGCGATACTTCGCTCTGATACCACTTTTTGTAACACCCCATCCAACAATAACACACTTACAATAAACTGCAGCGGAAAACAACCTCATCACATTACTTATCTCGTTGGTGTTACACGCCGTTAGCCACCCACGTGGCTAACAAGGCTAATACATACACATTGTACCGGTCTGATGGGCTAAATTCCCGAGCGGCTACGCAATACTATCCCTTTCCATTAATCACAACAACAACATACACCTTATCAACTATACCGAGTATTTATAAACTGGTGCCGACAACAATATCGGTCTTACTACACCTACTGTATATATATACTTAAATGATTACCCCTGTACAACGACTACCCGTCCTACTCTCGAACGGCTTCCAGCACTTCGTACCTGAAATAGGAAAAGAAGAGAAAGGGTGGCCCCCAAGGGGCTCAGCACCTTTGCTGGTATGGTAATCCCGCAGCCCACATGCTACCGGGCCACGCACAACTAATTTTCGTCTTAGCATGCGGTTGATTATATTTAAATCATGCATGTAACAGTAAACACACCACACTTAACATTACGCCTCAATGGGCTCAACAATCGGATAATACATCCTACTTAATAAGTCACTCATGGTATTCATCATCCCTAGAGTGTTCCTCCTCTAATGGAGCTACTTCCTTAATAGACGACACTTACCCTTAAATCGGGTTATCCTTAAACGCCTCTTATCACAACCTGGGATTCATTTCCATGATCCACATACTCCACATTCTACAACATATAACATACACTACATAACAACACTTAACAACACTTTGCACGTTTCCACGTGCACAACATAACACTGCAATAGATATTACATCACAACAAAGATACATAACATAACGGGAAGGGTCCTCTTAGGAACCGACCCAAACATTGTTAATACACTGGTGAGCCTAGAGAATGTTGCCAGTCTCATGATAAGCTCGTTACATAACTCGTTACCGTCTCGTTAAATGAACGGTTAACTTAACACAAGGTGTCTCGGATATAGTGATCCAAGCACACCGAAACAAACATAACAATAGTATGCCCCTGTGGCCCGACGTGAGTCAGTAATAGCCTTGGTTAAGCTAAAGGGAAGGTTGGGAACCAAATTGGAGAACAACCATAACATACAGAGAGGATCGAACCTGCTATGACAACGACCCCCATACTCACACGCGTGGCCGGAACAGACCGGACTCCTCACTCCCCCGTTAGCACTTATTAGAAGTTCAACTTTGAACTTTATTAAACAATCACAAACATTGAGTTAAGTCTTGTCAGACATACACAAGGGAAGAGAGAGTCATACATTCACATACAAACATCACACACAAACATCACATAACCAACTCACGCATAGCCGTGGTTAGAACGTTCCTTAGGTCGGAAACGTTGTTACCGGATACCGTTCTCCTACGTTTACCTAATAGTGGTTAACTAGCCCTTCAAGCGCATTCGAGGTTACCGGTATCGGCACGTAAACATACAATAACAATAACGACTGTAAACTCGTTTCATGATTTATCTCATAACGTGGCAAACATACAGAAAAACACATTGACATACAAGCCGGTGTAATCCGGTAGGACACAGGTTGCAAGAAAACCATACCTGTCACCGGAGTCCACTTTACCACGTCCACTTATGTTCCTCGAGCGATTCTCGAACAACTGTTAACATCACATGTGTTTTTATTAACTTCGGGGTTTGCTTGATTATTTAATGTCTAATGCTTAACTTTCCCCGTTAACTTAGTTACATAACTTTACATTTTAACTTGTTTTACTTTTACATTTTGATACAACTTTTCACCCACTTTATTGCCATTTAAACTCACCTAACAAGTCCCTAACAACCTTATAACATCATTACCTATCAATCCCCATCATTACACATCATTTCTATACCTTAAAACAACAATTTTGGTCCATACAGTGGCCTGTCCGAACTTGTGTCCGAACTTCCAAGTTCGGACGCAAGCCGCGACCTAATACTGAAAATTATACACACGTCCGAACTTGTGTCCGGACTTCCCAAGTTCGGACACAGTTCGAGAGTAAATCCCAGATAGAAACAGTGACGTCCGAACTTGTGTCCGGACTTCCCAAGTTCGGACACAGTTCGAGAATGAGAAAATCCTTTACCCAACAGAGCCTGTCCGAACTTCCATGTCCGGACGGAAGTTCGGACACGGCAAAATGCTCAACTTCTACACCTTTAAACACTTAGCCAAATTCCTCCAAACTTCTCCTAAAGTCTCATAATGCTTCCTAACACCATTTGGCACATCAAACACACCTTTAGCCATGTGCTAAACTCTTTAAATCACTCACCAAAACCATCTTATCATTCACAAGTTTCTTACAAAATTCCTAGCACTTAGGATGTTTTCTCCTTAAGATTTCTAAGTGGTAGTTCACCAATAATGACCACTACACCAAGGTGTTTCCTCTACACCTTAATATCATCTCTCAACTCCTTTTCTTACTAACTAAATCTCCTTGTTACAACTCCTTGAATTCTTTTCTCAAAACCTTACTTAAACATCATTCTCCTTATTCATCAACATCACCCAAACCTTAAACAACTTCTTCAAGACTTTTCAATACACTCTCAAAACACACATTGAATTCCTAGAACTTCCAAGATAACACCTAAATCCTTGCATCACTCTAAATCACCTTAACACATGTTTTCTTCTCAAGTAAACATTTATTCACCTTTAACACTTCCTAGTTCACCAAGACTTTCTTAAAACACCTAGAACTTCTTACACATTTCCCAAATTTGGCCATAGCTTCTCTTGTATATACTCACATCCAAACACTTAGGTTTTTACCTTATTTCACTCAAGAACACCTAAAATCCATCAAACACATTTTATACACAAACTTCACACATTAAGCACTACATCACAATATAGTGCATAACTTAAATTGCTTGGCACTTAGGCCCTTAAATAACATGGCTCTTAGGCCCTTAAATAACATAAACCATAAACACTGAATTTCCCACATACTAATGCCTTTGACCTGCAAATACACCCAACAATACATATTCCTTTAATAAACTCCTTGAGAGCATTTTACTAGCTCATTTGCCATTGGCTCCTTAGGTATTTTATTAAGCAAATCAAGCTCATTTTTCCTAAGGCATTTAAACTACATTGAGATAGCTTGTTTACCTCTTTTCCTCA
Organism: Limonium bicolor; assembly: GCA_023374045.1. Classification (NCBI taxonomy): domain Eukaryota; kingdom Viridiplantae; phylum Streptophyta; class Magnoliopsida; order Caryophyllales; family Plumbaginaceae; genus Limonium; species Limonium bicolor. Next base: position 65,091,798 of record CM041777.1, on the reverse strand, counting down.
CAAACTTCTTTCTTGTTTACTTGTAAAACCGGTGGGGTGTTTGGTTGTTTGTCAACTTCTAAACAATGTACAAATAATAGAATGAGTATTCAAGCATTATGCTTCATCTCATTATAAACCCTAGTTACACATATTGTTTTAACACATTAAGGTAATTGTTTTACCTTGGAATTGGAAGAGAACTTGAATAAGTATCAAGAGAGGACTCCTCCTAGCCCTTGGAAGATTCAAATGAAGCTAGAACAAGCAAGGTGAAAACACCATTGTGAGGTGAATTTTCGGACAACATGAAAACATGGAGGAAACATGGATTTTCTTTGAGTTTCCTTACTTGAAGCAAAGGAGAACATGAATATGTGAAAAGGTGAGCTCAAGCTCCTCCCATGGTGGTTTCCCTTGGCACCGAAATGGAGGTTTTGTAGTTTTGAAAAGACAAGATTGTAGAGCTTGGCTTAACTAAGAGAATGGTGGTGTTTGTTTTTGATTTGGTTAAGTGAGCTAGGTTTTACATGTGGTCAAAGATGGACTTCCATGGTGGTATTGTGTATTACCGAGAGAACAGAAGAAGAGAGGAAGAAGAGAGTGGAGCCGTGTGAAATGGAGAAAGGAATGAGAGAAATGAGATAAGTTTGCTTTAAGAAGATATTTGTAACTTATAAAGCAAATAGTACTTTACTTTAAGTTTTACTTCACTTATTTGATTTCTTTTACATGTTGGTGACTCACACCATGAAAAACCGGCCCCCATATGCCTAGGAGGGTATAATAGTCTTTGTTGACCAATTTAATTACTTATAACATTATATGTTACAAACTAGCTTATAAAAGTTACTATTCAAAACTAAGGCACATAGAAGTGAAATTTTTGATTTCCCATTGATATAGCCACCCAAATGTGATACTATATAGTACACATGTTAATTAAAGAGTAATGATGGACATTTAACCATTCAAAACTCATTTACAAGACAATTTTTCAAAAACGTGCTTTAAGACTTCTTAAAGCACATTTTGTGTTTTAACTTGTTTTCAAGCTTGGTTTTCTTTGGTAATTGATTTAATATGTTCATTAACATATTTATAAGGTATAGGTATGACCATTAGGTCTTATACAAATTTATTCCAAGCTTAGAGCACATTTTTGCTCTTATTGACTTTAAGGTATTTATTTATGTTTTGTTTGGTTTCATTGTCTACCAAGGTTTGCTAAGGACTTAATTAGCCCTATAAAGTCATAATTAAATGTTATTAAGTCTTGGTAGGCTCTTTGGGTCCTAACCAAGTTCACTCATAGCTTAGAGCATGTTTTTGCTCAAACTGTATCTTAGTGCTTTATTGCATTTACTGTGGTTTAAATTGTTCACTGATGTTTCCAAGGCACTTTTTAGCCTTTACATACCATAGTTTAAATGTTTAGCAACATATCAAGGTTTGGGGTATTTCAATCTACCCCCCTTAAAAGAACTTCGTCCTCGAAGTTCACACTTTTCACACATCATTAGATTAGAACACAGGAATCACTTGGAAATAAACTTCCATAACCAAACACACTTTACATCACAACCTCGGACTTAATGGTCCGGGCAACACATTCACATCCACACATAACATAACATATCCACATGATAACCTCGGACTCTATGGTCCGGGTACCTTAACAACACTTACACATACATAACAACCCCTTGGACTCACTGGTCTCGGGTAACATCACAACATTTGGACACATAGGTCCCCATAGCATAACAGTCTTCAGACACTTAGGTCTATGTAACACAACACATTTAGACCCATAGGTCTTAATAGCATACACTTTTAGGAGATCAAAGTCAAAATAACATTTATTACGCATATCACACAACATGTCATAGCATGTATAACAATCAAAAATATCTTTTACATACACACTGTGATCCCGCAGAACCCGGTCGCGATGGACACCTTCCGTCCCCGTGCCTTTGGGAGATTAAAACAATCACTTAAATTTAAAATTTCCTTGTGAGGTTAAGTAAGAGAACTTTAATTATGTAAAGTATCTATCAACGTTTTATAAATACCAATTGAAAATCCTTTTGAAAACACACACAACTCCAAGTCCAACTTAAGCTCTTTGCTTCTTTTCTTAGCGTGGTTATTTGTGACCACTTATAGGGAGCTTCAAGAATCATCCAACCCTGATGTGATCAGCATCAGTGTAGAACTATCCTTCCACTCCAATTTGTGTTCGGCTTCCCTTGATCGCATGCAAATCAAGTTCCACCTCCCACTTCATTTTCAAACATCAATTAAATCACTCATTTCCAATTTCCTATCTTTTAAATCATTCTAATCATGATCATACATCTCCAAGGATAGAACTTCGTCTATCAGTTATTCCCATACACTTTAATCCTGTTGCTTATGGAATCTTATTCTCATTAGGTTTTATATTGGTATCACGCCCTTTCTTGAATCACTATATAGTATATATATACACATATATTTTATCAAAATACAACACACAACTTCACATTTATACACTGTCGGGGTTTTGTTCCCCGGGAGTTTCTCTACTCCCACATTTGTACTATCACACACCATTGTTAACAAATACACACACTTATCACAATGGTATTCGCATCTTCTGTGCGCAATTACCACAATTAAACCATGAATGAATGTGTATGTTTACGTAACACACACACCAATCATCAAAACAATAATTTAATTTTGTGCTATGCACAATATAAATCACATACACTACGTACACTTGTACGGTAATACACACTAAGTGGTTTTGCGCTCTACCCCCCTTAAAAGGGATTACGCCCACGTAATCAATCACTAAACATTGGCTTAAAATGTTCTGCCGTCACAATGGATTCTGATTCGAGGATCTTAACCATATTGGCGGTCAAGTTCCTAAACCAAGAATTCTCATTGGAGTTTGTTTAAACTCTTAGTTGGTTTCGATTCTGGCCTGTTAGGCTTCTAGGCGTTAATAATTAGCCATTCACTCATGTTCACCATGTACATTCAACACTTGAATCACTGGCTCACTAGTTTCTGCTGCGAAACTCTAATAACTGTAGAGCTTAATTGCCCCATTTGTTATTCATACTGTATTGTACATTCCCAATTGTCACCTTCATCTTGGTAACAATGGTTTCTCAACCGACGTGGTATCTCTTACCGTTAGCGAATTCGGTGAGTTATAAACTTTCTATCCACTTCCATGATAATTTACTGTGTATACAGTTATGTATTTCACAATGATTGACTTGTTCCCTTCCGACTTACTGTCGGTTGAGATTGAGCTACTACCTAGTGTGTAGTGCTCTCTCAGCTATTTACAACATTTGGGGTATATTCCATACCGATATTTGGCAGTTAGTGCTACTGTAGTCACTTACTGTTAATCATGTCTCCACATTTGGTTTTGTACAAGTACTTTTTTTTTTATTGATGCGGCCTTGCATTTCCTATGCATCGGCCATTATAACATTATTGCTCCACAATTAACATGTTTCCTATTCCTAGCTATCTCATTCGATCATTACTGCACAAGTGCAATACCAAAACACTCAGTCATACAGAGTGCAGAGGTGTAAACTCTTGACAGTAAATCTCTTATGCGATTCGCCATGGAATTCACACTGAGTTCCTCATCACACAGTACCTACCACTGGCTTATTGCCCAGTCTGTTTAATATCAACTATCTTGCATCTCCACTGAGTTTAACTCATAACTGATCTTATCTGTTATATTATCGTTTAACAACATTTATACAACGGTCGCTTGTTGCGCACCGTGCTTATTGTATAACATAACACTAACTTGCATGGTATTTACTGTCACATTAACTTCCACACCCATACTTATATTATGGTTCATCCCTCCTTTGGATGGCTACTAAATGCTCCTTGAGCATCGATCATTCGAGTCACAAGCCGGCATTATTCAGCCAGGTGCTTCACTTTATACACACGTACTACTAAGCTAACTGCTCTCTTTCAATAATAACGTTGTCCATCCTTAACATATTTCTTGAACTTGATTCACATAACTACCGTTCCTGCGGTCTCACAATATCGAGAGGTATCCCTACTCTTAATGCAGTGGTTCGTTTACCACTCTATTCGCTTATACAACATAAACTTCTACAATCAATTGAAATTATATAACATATCTTGCTTATGGCTTATGAGCCTTGTTTGCCTTGAGCTGGGCTCATTGTAGGCTGTCCACACATATGTACTTCTCTGTACAACATTACATGTTTAGAAGTTGTATTGGGCTCCATGACAAGGTCGTTGCATTCCGTTTCCTTTCATGGGATGCCCCTTAGGTTTGTCAGTCCGTCTCCTGACGACTTATGTCTAAACTGGGTGTTAGTTTCAACCCTTGTGTTTCTGTCATGCTATTTCGTGCAACACTTGTTGATGTGAACACCCTTTAAGGATTGCTCCTGGGTGTTGATAAGTCATGCCATTTCATCTAGTTCACACTTATTGGTACATTCCGTTAGCCACGCCGTTTGCGTTTTTAACTGGCTTATTATCTCCTCCTGTGAAGATCAACATTTCCTGGTAGTGTAGGTACTCATTCTGGGAGTTTCATCCCGTTCTTTGCACATTAATGTGTCCACATTAGGCATCTGCCTTGCCATGCATAGGCTGAGTCTCCGTTCCAGCTATAATGTTTATTCCTCGGAATTCTTAAGACATGTGTGATGTCTTTATATAACAGTTAGTGCACTTCGCACCTCTTGACTCTTAAACATATCCTTGAAATGAATTCACTGACTCCTTTAGTCTAGTTATCTCAACTGAGTTCCTTAGCTTCAACTATTCCTTGTAATCCTTAGCTCTTGTTTGATTTATACTACTGACCGTAGACGGAATCGACTACTTCCCGTGTTTCGGACTCTACTCGTATACATATATGGGGTATCATACTGATACATTACTACTTACCCAACTAACCCATAAGTAGGTCTGTCAGGCCCACAAGCTCCTATCGGAGTGCGGTCGTCCCACAACACAGTTGGTACACTTGTAGTGTCCGTCACATGCCTAGGTGAAGTATTCTGTTGTCAACTCCCTTATACTGTCCCGTGACAATATTCATTCCGTGCTTCCCGAACTTAATCGAGGGAAAGTTTATCCATTGCTGTATCTTATCAACTGCTCTTGGTTTTACTGGTTTGGTTTAAAAGAAGGTTGGAAAGAAGTGTTGGTTTGAAAGAAAATCTGGTTTGAAAAGAAAAGGGTTTGTGAAAATCTGGGTTTAAAGAAAAATTTTCATGGTTTCACAACATCTTCTTACCTTAACCAAGTCTAGCTTCTTGCTGACTGGTGTATTTCCAATTATAAAGGTCAGGCTGTTAAGCCCTTCCATGGTTATAATGTTCACACTTAACTTCGTGGTACTTTACTAAGTACTTCGTAGTGGTTATAAATTTCTCGAACAGCCCTGTTATAGCAGCACTTGCTATAGCAAGTGCGCCATGCTAACTGGCTATCGGTTTAACACATACCGTTTGTGGTATTGTTTTTACCCATACTGTCATCAGTGGCCTTGTTGGCCCTCACTGATCTTACTGTCTTGATAATAACTCTTCTGGGTAACTCCTCACTGTCTTCACATGATCATCATCAACTAGGGTGTTTCCCATTCTGGGAGACCCCTTTTTCTTAGTATTGTATCCTCCTTATAGCCCGTTCCACGCACTTGTCGTGGTTACTGAGACTTGTCTCTTGTTTGGGCACTACGTTGTAGTTCCTTTGTCGGTTGGTACACTGTTGGTGTATTGTTTATCAACTGTGGTCCCGTAGACACTCGTCTCGGGTTTCACTAATCCACTTCTTGCCTGTTGCACGGTCGGTGCGTTGCAAGCTGGTTACTCTCGACTGCTTTGCATGTCGACCCAGGTTGCCGGAAATTGTATTCTCTTATACACAAAATCCTTCATTCTTCGCTATTTAATGCGGTTAACTTTGTTCAGATGGAGACCGTCTCCGGGATTCCCAGTTTTCGGGATCTACCGTGTGACGGGTTCACCGTACCTTTAGAGGTACTTAATAACAGCCAGATCGGGTATTCCCGAGTAAGAGAGGACTTCCATCTCTCTGGCGTTCTTTCCCAAGTTATCAAACAGGGATTGTGGAGGGTGGGATGGATATAGTAGGTTTCCAGTAGTCACTGGTAGTTCCTAACTAGCGTATCTCTCACGCTATCACTCAACCCTTAACCCCAAGTACTTAAATCCTAACTCGGTACTTCCTAAGCTCGGTAATTCAGTCATCAGAGCGATACTTCGCTCTGATACCACTTTTTGTAACACCCATCCAACAATAACACACTTACAATAAACTGCAGCGGAAAACAACCTCATCACATTACTTATCTCGTTGGTGTTACACGCCGTTAGCCACCCACGTGGCTAACAAGGCTAATACATACACATTGTACCGGTCTGATGGGCTAAATTCCCGAGCGGCTACGCAATACTATCCCTTTCCATTAATCACAACAACAACATACACCTTATCAACTATACCGAGTATTTATAAACTGGTGCCGACAACAATATCGGTCTTACTACACCTACTGTATATATATACTTAAATGATTACCCCTGTACAACGACTACCCGTCCTACTCTCGAACGGCTTCCAGCACTTCGTACCTGAAATAGGAAAAGAAGAGAAAGGGTGGCCCCCAAGGGGCTCAGCACCTTTGCTGGTATGGTAATCCCGCAGCCCACATGCTACCGGGCCACGCACAACTAATTTTCGTCTTAGCATGCGGTTGATTATATTTAAATCATGCATGTAACAGTAAAACACACCACACTTAACATTACGCCTCAATGGGCTCAACAATCGGATAATACATCCTACTTAATAAGTCACTCATGGTATTCATCATCCCTAGAGTGTTCCTCCTCTAATGGAGCTACTTCCTTAATAGACGACACTTACCCTTAAATCGGGTTATCCTTAAACGCCTCTTATCACAAACTGGGATTCATTTCCATGATCCACATACTCCACATTCTACAACATATAACATACACTACATAACAACACTTAACAACACTTTGCACGTTTCCACGTGCACAACATAACACTGCAATAGATATTACATCACAACAAAGATACATAACATAACGGGAAGGGTCCTCTTAGGAACCGACCCAAACATTGTTAATACACTGGTGAGCCTAGAGAATGTTGCCAGTCTCATGATAAGCTCGTTACATAACTCGTTACCGTCTCGTTAAATGAACGGTTAACTTAACACAAGGTGTCTCGGATATAGTGATCCAAGCACACCGAAACAAACATAACAATAGTATGCCCCTGTGGCCCGACGTGAGTTAGTAATAGCCTTGGTTAAGCTAAAGGGAAGGTTGGGAACCAAATTGGAGAACAACCATAACATACAGAGAGGATCGAACCTGCTATGACAACGACCCCCATACTCACACGCGTGGCCGGAACAGACCGGACTCCTCACTCCCCCCGTTAGCACTTATTAGAAGTTCAACTTTGAACTTTATTAAACAATCACAAACATTGAGTTAAGTCTTGTCAGACATACACAAGGGAAGAGAGAGTCATACATTCACATACAAACATCACACACAAACATCACATAACCAACTCACGCATAGCCGTGGTTAGAACGTTCCTTAGGTCGGAAACGTTGTTACCGGATACCGTTCTCCTACGTTTACCTAATAGTGGTTAACTAGCCCTTCAAGCGCATTCGAGGTTACCGGTATCGGCACGTAAACATACAATAACAATAACGACTGTAAACTCGTTTCATGATTTATCTCATAACGTGGCAAACATACAGAAAAACACATTGGCATACAAGGCGGTGTAATCCGGTAGGACACAGGTTGCAAGAAAACCATACCTGTCACCGGAGTCCACTTTACCACGTCCACTTATGTTCCTCGAGCGATTCTCGAACAACTGTTAACATCACATGTGTTTTTATTAACTTCGGGGTTTGCTTGATTATTTAATGTCTAATGCTTAACTTTCCCCGTTAACTTAGTTACATAACTTTACATTTTAACTTGTTTTACTTTTACATTTTGATACAACTTTTCACCCACTTTATTGCCATTTAAACTCACCTAACAAGTCCCTAACAACCTTATAACATCATTACCTATCAATCCCCATCATTACACATCATTTCTATACCTTAAAACAACAATTTTGGTCCATACAGTGGCCTGTCCGAACTTGTGTCCGAACTTCCAAGTTCGGACGCAAGCCGCGACCTAATACTGAAAATTATACACACGTCCGAACTTGTGTCCGGACTTCCCAAGTTCGGACACAGTTCGAGAGTAAATCCCAGATAGAAACAGTGACGTCCGAACTTGTGTCCGGACTTCCCAAGTTCGGACACAGTTCGAGAATGAGAAAATCCTTTACCCAACAGAGCCTGTCCGAACTTCCATGTCCGGACGGAAGTTCGGACACGGCAAAATGCTCAACTTCTACACCTTTAAACACTTAGCCAAATTCCTCCAAACTTCTCCTAAAGTCTCATAATGCTTCCTAACACCATTTGGCACATCAAACACACCTTTAGCCATGTGCTAAACTCTTTAAATCACTCACCAAAACCATTATCATTCACAAGTTTCTTACAAAATTCCTAGCACTTAGGATGTTTTCTCCTTAAGATTTCTAAGTGGTAGTTCACCAATAATGACCACTACACCAAGGTGTTTCCTCTACACCTTAATATCATCTCTCAACTCCTTTCTTACTAACTAAATCTCCTTGTTACAACTCCTTGAATTCTTTTCTCAAAACCTTACTTAAACATCATTCTCCTTATTCATCAACATCACCCAAACCTTAAACAACTTCTTCAAGACTTTTCAATACACTCTCAAAACACACATTGAATTCCTAGAACTTCCAAGATAACACCTAAATCCTTGCATCACTCTAAATCACCTTAACACATGTTTTCTTCTCAAGTAAACATTTATTCACCTTTAACACTTCCTAGTTCACCAAGACTTTCTTAAAACACCTAGAACTTCTTACACATTTCCCAAATTTGGCCATAGCTTCTCTTGTATATACTCACATCCAAACACTTAGGTTTTTACCTTATTTCACTCAAGAACACCTAAAATCCATCAAACACATTTTTATACACAAACTTCACACATTAAGCACTACATCACAATATAGTGCATAACTTAAATTGCTTGGCACTTAGGCCCTTAAATAACATGGCTCTTAGGCCCTTAAATAACATAAACCATAAACACTGAATTTCCCACATACTAATGCCTTTGACCTGCAAATACACCCAACAATACATATTCCTTTAATAAACTCCTTGAGAGCATTTTACTAGCTCATTTGCCATTGGCTCCTTAGGTATTTTATTAAGCAAATCAAGCTCATTTTTCCTAAGGCATTTAAACTACATTGAGATAGCTTGTTTACCTCTTTTCCTCACAAACTTCTTTCTTGTTTACTTGTAAAACCGGTGGGGTGTTTGGTTGTTTGTCAACTTCTAAACAATGTACAAATAATAGAATGAGTATTCAAGCATTATGCTTCATCTCATTATAAACCCTAGTTACACATATTGTTTTAACACATTAAGGTAATTGTTTTACCTTGGAATTGGAAGAGAACTTGAATAAGTATCAAGAGAGGACTCCTCCTAGCCCTTGGAAGATTCAAATGAAGCTAGAACAAGCAAGGTGAAAACACCATTGTGAGGTGAATTTTCGGACAACATGAACAAAACATGGAGGAAACATGGATTTTCTTTGAGTTTCCTTACCTTGAAGCAAAGGAGAACATGAATATGTGAAAAGGTGAGCTCAAGCTCCTCCCATGGTGGTTTCCCTTGGCACCGAAATGGAGGTTTTGTAGTTTTGAAAAGACAAGATTGTAGAGCTTGGCTTAACTAAGAGAATGGTGGTGTGTTTTTTGATTTGGTTAAGTGAGCTAGGTTTTACATGTGGTCAAAGATGGACTTCCATGGTGGTATTGTGTATTACCGAGAGAGAACAAGAAGAAGAGAGGAAGAAGAGAGTGGAGCCGTGTGAAATGGAGAAAGGAATGAGAGAAATGAGATAAGTTTGCTTTAAGAAGATTTGTAACTTATAAAGCAAATAGTACTTTACTTTAAGTTTTACTTCACTTATTTGATTTCTTTTACATGTTGGTGACTCACACCATGAAAAACCGGCCCCCATATGCCTAGGAGGGTATAATAGTCTTTGTTGACCAATTTAATTACTTATACATTATATGTTACAAACTAGCTTATAAAAGTTACTATTCACAAACAGGCACATGGAAGTGAAATTTTTGATTTCCCATTGATCTAAGCCACCCAAATGGATAACTATATAGTACACATGTTAATTAAAGAGTAATGATGGACATTTAGCCATTCAAACTCATTTACAAGAAATTTTCAAAAACGTGCTTTAAGACTTCTTAAAGCACATTTTGTGTTTTAACTTGTTTCAAGCTTGGTTTTCTTTGGTAATTGATTTAATAGGTTCATTAACATATTTATAGTAAGGATATGACCATTAGGTCTTTACAAATTTATTCCAAGCTTAGAGCACATTTTTGCTTATTGACTTAAGGTATTTATTTATTTTGTTTGGTTTCATGTCTACCAAGGTTTGCTAAGGACTTAATTAGCCCTATAAGTCATAATTAAATGTTATTAAGTCTTGGTAGGCTCTTTGGGTCCAACCAAGTTACATAGCTTAGAGCATGTTTTGCTCAAACTGATCTTAGTGCTTTATTGCATTTACTGTGGTTTAAATTGTTCACTGATGTTTCCAAGGCACTTTTTAGTTACATACCATAGTTTAAATGTTTAGCAACATATCAAGGTTTGGGGTATTTCATCTCCTATTCTCCCCAGAGTCATATTTAATTTTATTTTTCTTTTACAAATTTTACAGTGGATTCCACTCTATTGTGAATGCTCCTATCAAATGGGGTTCACTATCTTTTATTCTTCAATTATAGTATACCAAATATCACTACTTAAGTGTTAAATCTTATATATTTTCAAATGTTGATATTTAAATAAATCAAATGTTTATATATTGCAAAAATTATATAAATAAACTAAATAGATCAAAATTCATAAAATCTCATTCTTTACCAGATGAGATTCATATTGACTGTGCTTTTTTTATATTTTTGAAATTATATATTTTAAGTAAATTAGTACTCAATACTTGTATTTTGATTATATAAAAATGTAATACTAAAATAGACTTAATATTTATGATGTATAGGTGAATATATTCATTTCAAAATTCATTATAAAATTTTTATCCTAAATAAAATATTAATTAAGATTATTTTGTGTATTATTGAAATAGTAATGATAATAATTAACAATTAATGTTTGTATCTTTACTCCCTCCAGTTCAATTTAAATGACGTTTGGAATCAGCAAATATGTTCAAAATAAATGACGTTTTCTTTCTATCTCCTCGTTATTCCTCTAATACCCTCATAAAATCAGTTCCAAGGCTTTAATGATGCTTTTGAAAAGAAGATGGATAGACTTACAGATCGTAAAAGCTTCCCAACAGCTTCCAACGTAATTAGTCTATTTTTTTCACTTTCTGCTCAATTATTAATAATCCGAACTATTTATAACCCCATTTATTATGGGTATTGTTGGAATTTTTGACACTTCCTTAATAATAGTGCATACCTACAGAACGTCATTTAAATTGAACTGGAGGGAGTAATAATTAATATGTATAAGGTTTAATGACATGACAAATATGGTTTAAAAAAATGTGATGGGGGTGAGAACATGAAAAAGAGTACTAAGGTCCCGTTCGAACTTTTTTGGAAAAAGCTTGGTTTACAAGCTTTATTATAAAGCTTGCTATAGTTAACAAATATCAACTTGACAAGTATACCATAGTTAGTTGTGCAGCAAATAATATATGACATTTGTCCGTCACTTTAACTAAAAAATGCATTAATCTTCCACTTGCACCAAACGAACAGGACCTAAGAATCCAAGTGTACTATAAGTGATCCAATAACTAGTTGGGTGAGATATAAGGGAAAAATTCACATTTCTTGTGAAGGTATGTAGATGCAGTAGAGTGTGGATAGGGATCTCAATGGATCGGGTTAGGGTCGTGTGAAGCATCACCCGCATCCGTCACCCGAATATATCATTCATTATTCGTCCATCCGTCACCAGTTTATTTTTCATCCGTCATCTGTCCATCCGTCATCCACGGGAGATTCGGGTGGATCTGGTGATAATCGGGTGATAATCGTTTCTATATCATAAACAATAACTTTTATAATAGTAATGAATATAAATTATTTTTGTATTGCTAAAGGTAAAATTTATATGTATTTTAAGAAACTTTACTCCAACGTAATCAAATAGTCTACCAATATCAATAAGAAAATAAACATAATTTTACGTTGTATGAGAGAGACAACAAAATGGAACTTATTGTTTAGTTTTCTTAAAAAAAATCTATAAAATTTGTTTGATTACTTGAAATAAAACAAGGTGTAACTTTAAACGGATGACGAGTTGGGTGATAAACAGATGACGGATTGGGTGACGGATTAAAAAACTTCATCGATCACCAGATCCGATCCGTCACCAGATCTGTCATCTGTATATTTCGAGTTTTCATCCATTTATTTAAATCGTGTGGATCGGGTTAACGGATATCCATTTAAAATTGTCATCCCTAGGTGTGGACAACACCTTGTTCCCTTAAGAAAGGTGTAGCATTAATAAACACGGACATAATTGTGTCCAGCTGCGCCCAACCCATCATCAATACATGATAATCCTAAATTTAGTTTGTAGTACGTTATTTTATTAATTCCTTAAGAATGGGTCCTATTTAGTTTCTTATTTTTCTAACATCATTACTGGTTGTTACTTAATTTTAGGAAAACTGACTTGGTAACCGTTGTATGACTTATCCAATATACTCAAAATAATTAAATGGTCTTATTTAGGGTGTGTTCACTCACGGTGAACAAAAAAAAAGCAGGTAAAACTTGCATCTATATAGAGGTAGGTGTGGTTAACTAGTTATAACTTGACACCTTTACTATAGTACATTTTTTGTGGGTCCAGATATTAGGCTATAGCAAATCACAAAGTGACATTTGTATCTCAACTTTATTTTAGATGGGAGATTTCATGATGTCACTATATTTTTGACTAATTCATGAAATGCCACTATAAAAGTTGTTGGAGACTTAGTTTTGCAGATGATTGCCCCATCAGTCTGAGCAGCTCTGCAGAGAGACTTGGCGTCACAACTCACCAGCTCGAGTATCTCTGCAGCAAGACATGTTCACCTGTCTCTGATCAACCAAGGCACGACACCATCAAGTGGTTACGGAAATCTCGGTGGCGTGGAAGTGTGCACAACGTGAGGTCGTGAAGCAACAATAATCCGGTTTCAAACCCGCCCTTTGTTTATTTACTTATTTTACCATTTTACTTTATTTATCCTATTTATCTTTGCTTATTTATTTTCTGTTTCGTTTTTATATTGTTCTTATTCTATATTATTTTATTACTTGTTTATTTTATCTCATTTAATTTCATTGATACTTTTTTACTTGTATTTTCTTTATCAGTACTCGTTTTACTTTGTCTTTATCATTATTATCTTATAATCATTTTCATCATTTTATGTACATTTTCACTAGTGGTATTTTATTATTTCATGTACATATTATTATACTATTTCATTCGTTTATACCTCATTATTATTTGTACTTTATTTTAGTTATATTCCATAATTTCATGCCTCATTTTATTGTACACATTCTTCTAAAACAGTAGCATTTTTAGAGAAGTTATCCAGGCTGAACTAAGGCTTTTGTTTTGTTTCTCTCATATGTATACTGAATTCTAACTCACAGTAACTGGTTAGCACATTCACTAAGTAACCCATTGATCCCGTGTTCGATTCTTGGCAGGAGCATGTAGGGTGTTTTCTTTTTTTGTTCAACTCGTTTCAGAGTTTAATTTCCGTTTGCTTTACCATCTACTAAGTTCTATCACAGTGTAGCCAGGTAGAGTGTGGGGAGAGTTGGGAAACAACCCGAGTTTGAAACCTAGGGAGAGCATATCAGTGGTTTTGTTTCTTTTTCTCCCGTTTTAACTGGACCAAACATACTCTTACCTAGGCCCAAAGTCACAATCGGCCCCAATAAACCCTGGCCCAACATCTGTCCCCAAACCCTAACATTTTGTTATAAAAGAACATCTAGGAAACCCTACTGTTCCATTAAAAAAAAAGATACCAGCCAACAGATACCCCTTTCTTCTTCTTCTTCACGTTCTTGGTCTTCACGCTCCTCTTCTTCTTTTAAAAAAAACAAAAATGATAACCAGTTCCTTTCCTCCCCGCGATTCATCTTCACCAACATTCTCTTCGATTTCCAGCTGAAAAACCAAAAAAAATACCATAGCCATCTGGTTCTTGCCATATCCCCTATGTATACTTGATTTTCCCCAAAATGAAAACCTAACCGGGTGACCCATTGCAAAAAGGATTCACTATTCTCAACTGGCCGCCGATTTCCTCTTCAGCTCCCTCCACTGTCTAAAGAAAACCTATCACCATGGAACAACCGCACCATTTGTGATTTTCCCCAGCCTGTATCATTTTCTTTCTTGCTCCCTCTGAACACAAACTCACTGTAACCACTATTCATTGTTTCCAAAAATACTTCAAGTTATCACCCTGTCATGAAACGGTCACCGTCATCCTCGTTTCGGTGCTCTGATCGAATTTGGTTCCGTATTTGGAACTCGATCATCCGCACAAGTACAAACATCCCATTCTCATTGCTCAACTTGAGTTTATGTCTATTCGTTTTTCTATGACCCGTTTGTGGCCTCTGTTTCATTTTAATACCCGTTCAAGGGTTTACTCCTAGTCATTTCGGTTCTAAGGGTCATGCTTACCTCTATGCGGGAGTCTGAATTATGAATATTACCGGCACTTGTAGTTTGCTCCAACCCCTTTTTTTGTTTTTTTTTGTTTTTTGTTGTTCTCTTTTGTTGTTCATCCTGTTATGGTTTTACGGACTAGCATGTTCAACTGTGATGTTGGTGTTTGTCCCTAGTTTTCTCTTTTGCAGGTGATACTTGCCCTTTTTACAAGGGTGTTGCAGACCGGCACTGAATATTGAGCGCATTTTTGAGTTGGTATTATGAACATAACATTCTCATACTTCCATCCCACTTTTCACAACTATCTGCTAGTGTTTCGTTGAGATTACAGTAGACTACCATTCTCCATCTCGGGCATAAACATCACTGTTCTGGAGTCCTCAGTGGTCGGTTAGATGTAGACACCACTGCTCCTTTGTGTCTGATCTGGAAACGTTCGACTGAGGGAGTCTTCTTCACCTTGCTCTAGTGATACTTTTGAAATTTTGGAATTTCGTTTTGAAGTGTGTATATTCCATTTGCTTCCCACACTACTATGTTTCAGTTTGTTTAATATGTGGTGGTTAAAATTTTTTATGACCTATCTTATTCCTTGAATAAGAATCTGACTCATGGCTGTTTTGCTCCTTTCGATTCAAATCTTGACGAGGTACTCTCTGTTCCTGGCCTACGCTTAAAATGGTATGGCTCCTTCGAATTTGACACTGGACTCGTTGGCATGACCAAAGTGAGGGGAGTTTTGGTGTCAGCATATTCACATTGTTTACGATTTTGAGATATCTTCCTTCGATCGGTACTGGTTCTGAACTTGGGAAGCCTTTAATCTCATTCAGTTTGATATATATTGTCGTGCGCCGGTGATGTGTGTGAATATTCTTTCTAATCTTGGTCCTGAGATTTATATGTTTTGGTTTTGTATATTATTGACTGAATGTCTACAATAATCCCTTTTGTTCCTGACTGTCGTGTCCCAACTCTGCTAGTTTGTGGTTTTAATCAGTAGTGAGAATGGTGGTGTTATTGTTTAACTATACTTGGTTTAATAGTCATTTTTTTAGTACAAAGCTCTACAAAGAAAAGAGAAGAAGAAATGGGATTTAACCACCCGATCCGTAAACTCTAATAAAACCAAGTGGATTTGAAACTTCTTTTACTGTGAAGGATTTGAAACTTCTTTTACTGTGACTTGTTTACTAGCTACATTCCGTTGCTCCTAAGATTTTACTTTTTTATTGTACATATACTTATTAATTGTTTTGTGTCTATTTCTTTGCAATTTGTTGGATTAGACTCATTTAAGTTCAAACCATATTTAAGCCCTAGTTATTAGACCTTAGGACCAAGCCTTAGGATAGAGGGTGAACCCTAAGATTCAGGTGAGCCATGGTCCTACCTAATAAACTGGGTAGTCCCTAGACCCAAACCACATATTATTATAATAACATGTATTAATAAAAGCACTTTCTCAAAATTCATTCTAGTTTGATCCATCATCCCTTCCAAGATTTTCGAAAGCCCAATAAGCCCCAAATTGTCTCTCTAAATTTATTATCATTAATCACTTTCATTATCTTTTCAAAACCCTCTCTGATTTCCTCAAACTGGCCCAATTGCCTTAACCCGGCCCAAAGCCCAATTCAAACTTGGCCTAATTGCCTTGACCTGGTCCAACGTCCGCAATCGGCCCAAAACCTGAAGCCCAAGCCCTCAAAGCCCGAGGCCCGAATCCATGAAACCCAGTCCCAAATCCGAAACCCACATTTACCTTTATCCTGGTCCAAGCCAAAAATCAACCCAACTCAAACCTGTGAACCTAGCCCAAGTCTTTGAAAATAAGCCCTCTCCAGCCGGCCCAAGCCCAATCAGAGGCCCAAGCCTAATCCAAGGCCCATCCCAATCCGAGGCCCATCCTAAATCAACCCAAAGCCTAATCTGGCCCAATTCTACCAAGCCCGACCCAAGTCCATAAACCCGGCCCAAGTCTATAAACCCGGCCCATTACCCAAGCCCAAACCCAAATTCGGCCTGGGCCCAACCCAAATTCGACCCAAACCTACACTAGTCAAATCAAGCCCACACAAGTCAAACCGAGTCCACAAAAGTCAAATCAAGCCCACACAAGTCAAACCGAGTCCATAAAAGTCAAACCAAGTCCACAAAAGTCAAACATTGACCTTGACCAAAAAATGTTGACCTTGACCAAAGAGCGTTGACCTTGACCAAGAAACATTGACCTTGACCCAACTTTGACCCAACCCAAAACTCAATCTAGTTCAAGCCCGAAACTCAATCCAAACCGAACTCAATCTCAATCCAAACCGAACTCGACCTCAATCCAAACAGAATGTAATACCCCAAATTCTTAAACTATGATTAGGGCCTTACTTAACTGTAAACCTTAGGAAACCCTAATTTCTAAGGATGGAGAAGGTTATAATTAGTTGGAAGTGCATGGTGAACATTAGAAACCCTAGTTCCCGGAAATCACCCGGTAAACCTTAGTTTCACAGGAAAAAGGTAAGTTCAAGGAGTGGAAGCCAAAATCCAAGGTGGTCAAATTTTTTGGTGGATATTTTGAGTTCAATCAACATATAATCAAGGTAGAAGAACACCAAAATGGCTAGGAGAGGACAGGTAACATCTATGCACATCAATTTCACCTTTAAAGCTTATTTTTTTCCTTAAGTCTTTTATTAGGTTACCTAAGAATCCCTTCTTCTATTTTTCTTAAAAATTTTACAGTAAACTTAGGATGAATAATTAGTGATTATCCTAGAAAATCAAGTCAAAGTAATCTTGGGAAGTAGGGAAACCCTAAAGAACTTTGAAAATGGGGAAAATGAGCTTTAAGCTTTAGGAATTGTTTAGATGGGTTCCTGAGATGGGTTTGAGCTAAAATTTTTTGGGTAGTCTTTAATAGTTAATATATGGTTATGGTAGAAAAATAAAGTCGAATTGAGATATTTAAGTCGGTTAAACATGGTAAAGAAGCTAAAAATGAGAAAAATGTGTTGTAACCATTTCTGAGTGGTTAAATGAGTTCCCGAACTGATCTTGAGCTGAAAGTTTGTGGAGATACTTTTGTTGTGGATATAGGAACATGGTTAAAATTGTAGGCCGATAATCCCTTGGGAAGATATTTAAGTTGGTAAAATGTAATTTTGGTCAAAAATGAGTTTTTAAGCTTTCTATGGTGGTTTCTTGGAAATTGTGTGATTCTCTGATTTAGTGAAGCTTAAATGGTCTTGTTATGATGGTATCAAGGTTATTTTACAAGTGTGTGAGCTTGATGTGTGAATTACTACTTGTGTTGCTTGTGTTTTAGCTTGTTTATGATATCTTACTCATGGTTTGTAAATGTGTTTAAGGATAACCTCTTATGGTGGTGGTGGAAAGTATTGTGTGACGTTGATAACATGGTTATCCTAAGGCTATGCCTCTTGTGAGAGCCTTTAAGGCCAAGCTGATGTTCCGGCAACAATATAAGCTCCTACTAATGAATTAGAGCTGCCACTATGATCTACTCCTATTGGGCAGAAGTTTTCAATAGGGGGTGTGCACACTTAAGGACTTAGGGTGGGTGGTGGTGGTGGACTTCATTTGGAAATATCTTGTATATGACATTATTTATCACTTGAGCCTTAGTACAGCTTACCACCCACAGACCGATGGGCAGACGGAGAGAACTATCCAAACTTTAGAGGATATGTTGCGGGCTTGTGCCATGGATTATCAAGGGTCATGGAGTGACAAGTTGCACCTGATTGAATTTTCTTACAACAACAGTTACCACTCAAGTATCCATATGGCCCCGTATGAAGCTTTATATGGTAGGAAGTGTCGTACTCTGTTATGTTGGAATGTTACGCAGGAGGTGGTTATGGTAGGGCCTGAGTTAACAGAGGAGACGGCTCAGCAGGTTAGGAATATTCGGCAGAAGTTGAAAGCCGCACAAGATAGGAAAAAGTCTTATGCTGATTTACATAGAAGGTCAGTTGAATTCAAGGTGGGAGATAAGGTATTCCTGAAGGTTTCACCCACTTAAAGCGTGCTACGATTTGGCAAAAAGGGGAAACTTGCTCCTAAATATATCGGTCCGTATCAAGTATTGGAGAGAGTAGGAAATTTAGCTTATCGTTTAGCTTTGCCAATGAATTTAGAGAGGGTCCATAATGTGTTCCATGTATCACAATTGAAACGGTATGTACCAGGCGAGTCACATGTGTTGCAACAGAACGAAGTGGAAGTTGCACCTAATTTGACTTATGAAGAACATCCAATTAAACTTTTGGATTGTAAAACAAGGGAGACCCGAGAGAAGTCTATAGAATTGGTTAAAGTTTTATGGACTCATCATGGAGTTCAAGAGGCTACGTGGGAACTAGAAAGCAAGATGAGAGCTCAACATCTAGAGCTCTTTAATTAAGGTTAGCAATTAAAGTTTCAGAAGAAACTTTCTTTTTAGAGGGGGAGAGTCGTATGGTAAGTGGTGAATGTCTATTAGTGTTTGTGAATGTTTGTTGGTGATTGTGAATGTTTGTTGGTGCTAGAGATGGTTGGTAATACTTAAATGTTATTTTAGGAGTTGTTTTCTTAATGATTTTATATAGGTGATATCGTTGAATTTGTGAATGGTTTATATTGTGTGATGGATAGGATTGGTATGTCTGAGGTTTTGTGTGATGTTGCTGAATCATTTGTGGTTGATGAAGCTAATTGAGAATTATTGTGTGGAGTATTGTTTTAATTTCTTGGAGTATGTGAATGTATTGTTTTGCATGATGAATTGAGCTTCAGGGACGAAGCTTTATTTAAGGGGAGGAGGATGTAATACCCCAAATTCTTAAGGGCCTTACTTAACTGTAAACCTTAGGAAACCCTAATTTCTAAGGATGGAGAAGGTTATAATTAGTTGGAAGTGCATGGTGAACATTAGAAACCCTAGTTCCCGGAAATCACCCGGTAAACCTTAGTTTTGCAGGATTCCCGAAATTCCTGAAAATTACTAAATTCCTCAGGAACTGAGAGTGGTTATCAACCTTCAGAAGATTTTTAGATACTTTTGAGAGTGTTTTGAGGAAAGAAACAATCATATCTTTCTTCTTTTAAAATAAGACAATCTAGTTACATTTTTCAGTATTTAGTGGTTTTGGGCAAACGAGGCTTCGGAAGAGCTTAGAAGTGAGCTAAGGAAATTCCAGAAACTTGATAACTCATACTAGTATTAACATACCTACATATATAGTATTAATACCCATGAAAAGCTCAAGCCAAACATGGCCTATGGTGGTGGCCGAAAATATCACAAGAAAGGAGAAGAAAATATCTCGGGTACTATTCACAACCTCCTTACTATTCATAACCTCCTTACTATTTGCTAATGATTACAAAACCAACTTGCTCCCTCCTTATCCATTTGAAGTCGGTTACATATCAATGGTTAGGGTTAGTTTTGGACACTTGGCACAAATCAATGGTTTAGGAGAATTCTAGAATTAATGATTACAAGTTAAAGGATAAAGATGAAATTTAGTATAAATAGGGGGTGAGGTCGGCCATGGGAGATGAGCAAGGTGGCCATTATTCTTCATCTACCCTGTTACTCTCAAGCTAGGAAACACCATTGGAGCTTAGGCAACAACACTCCTCCATTAGAAATACAAATTTAAGGTGGTAACTTAGCTAAAATCAAGGAAAAAGGCAAGTTCAAGGAGGGGAAGGCTGGAAGCCAAACTCCAAGGTGGTCGACTTTGTTGGTGGAGATTTTGAGTTCAATCAACATATAATCAAGGTAGAAGAACACCAAAATGGCTAGGAGAGGACAGGTAACATCTATGCACATCAATTTCACCTTTAAAGCTTATTTTCTTCCTTAAGTCTTTTATTAGGTTACCTACGAACCCCTTCTTCTATTTTTCTTAAATTTTTTACAGTAAACTTAGGATGAATAATTAGTGATTATCCTATAAAATCAAGTCTAAATAATCTTGGGAAGTAGGGAAACCCTAAAGAACTTTGAAAATGGGGAAAATGAGCTTTAAGCTTTAGGAATTGTTTAGATGGGTTCCAGACATGGGTTTAAGCTAAAGTTTTTAGGGTAGTCTTGAATAGTGAATATATGGTTATGGTTGAAAAATCAATTCGAATGGAGATATTTAAGTCGGTTAGACATGGTAAGGAAGCTAAAAATGTGAAAATGTGTTTTAAGCATTTCTGAGTGGTTAAATGAGTTCCCGAACTGATCTTGAGCTGAAAGTTTGTGGAGATACTTGTATTGTGGAGATAGGACCATGGTTAAAATTGTAGGCTGATAATCCCTTGGGAAGATAATTAAGTTGGTAAAAAGTAATTTTGGTCAAAAATGAGTTTTTAAGCTTTCTATGGTGGTTTCTTGGAAATTGTGTGATTCTCTGATTTAGTGAAGCTTAAATGGTCTTGTTATGATGGTATCAAGGTTATTTTACAAGTGTGTGAGCTTGATGTGTGAATTACTACTTGTGTTGCTTGTGTTTTAGCTTGTTTATGATATCTTACTCATGGTTTGTAAATGTGTTTAAGGATAACCTCTTATGGTGGTGGTGGAAAGTATTGTGTGACGTTGATAACATGGTTATCCTAAGGCTATGCCTCTTGTGAGAGCCTTTAAGGCCAAGCCGATGTTCCGGCAACAATATAAGCTCCTACTAATGAATTGGAGCTGCCACTATGATCTACTCCTATTGGGCAGAAGTTTTCAATAGGGGGTGTGCACACTTAAGGACATAGGGTGGGTGGTGGTGGTGGACTTCATTTGGAAATATCTTGTATATGATATTATTTATCTCTTGATGGTTCTTGGTACAGGTAAATGGTGTGTGATCTCTTCTGATTTGTTATGCCTTATAATTGTTAATATTTACTGGAAACAAAGGTTTTAAAAGAGAAAATAAGTTTTTACGGGGTGTGGTAATGTTACTCAGTTTTTACTGATTTTATTTGTTTGTATTTTATTATGTGTATATGAATTCTGTGAGTTCAGGGTAACTGAGATGGTCACCTTCTCTGCACTGAGGATGAGTCCACCGACACCTTCTATATTTTCATGTTTGTCACCTATCGTAGATGTATTCAGCCTGGGGTCACCGAGATAGTGTTCGAGGAGTGGAATAAGAAGATACAAGGATTTAGGCACCCGGAGAATGGCAGCAGGCAGTCCATTACTCATGAAGTTTCCACTATTTACGAGTATATGGAAGTGGTCCCGTGTTAGACGCTAGTTATGTAATAGTCTTTGATACCCCTTTATATTTGGTGTAAAATAGGAGTAGAAGCTAACTTAGCGGTTGGCTGGGAAGGGTTTCTTTTGGTACTAAGGTGTAAGTGACGGGTTGATTGTGTCACTCTTTTGGTAATAGAGTAGCGATGTAAGATAAGCTAACGTAGAGGTGTTGGTGGTATGTAGCCTTACACTTACTAGCCTTTAGTAAGTGTGGCGGTAACCCCCGGTGGTAGTATTAGGGGACCTTTTGTAAAACTGATGCATGTATAATACAAGCTAACATTTATGATGTTATTTCAGTTATGGCATTTCTTAAAGAAATTCAAAAATAAAAAATGGCCAAGTTTAATGGTGGTGGTAAACCGGGGCATTACACCGAACTCGACCTCAATCCAAACCGAACTCCAATTCAATTCAAACCTATTTCATCCTGCTTAATTCAACTTAAACCCAAATACATTTCATCCAATCCGCACTCAACTTGTTAATTCGTTTCAAAACCCAAAACAAAAAAAAAGGATTTCAAACCATCACTTTATTCAAAGAGAAACCATTTTGTGGAATTTTAAAGAAAAAACTCTTCTCACCTCACAGAAAACTCTTCTCAAATGTAGAAAGTTCTTCTCACATATACAGAAAGTTTTTTCCTACAACATTTCTCAAAATCAGTGTTTTCTTACCGAGAATTCCGAACGACTTCAAAAGTTTTCAAAACTAGTTTCCAACTCAAAAATAAACCGTTTTCGGGGAACATGAAATGTCTAACACTTTCAAAACACTTTCCCCCTAGTTAGACATCACCTTCTCCCTTCCAAAATAAAAATCCGGGGCGGGGCACTGGGGTCATAACCTCCCTTGTCGTAGTCTGGATCTCTTTAGGTGGGACATTAGGGTGACAAACCTTCCCTCATTGCAGCCTAGATTTTTACAAGGCGGAGTGCTAGGGAAGTAACGACATTCCTAGTTGCAGCCGGGATTTTAGAATTGTCTAACTCCCTTCCGCGTGATTTCAATATTTTCGGTTTTTAACGTTTTAAAACCCAGGAGTTAGAGACATTATTAGGGTTCGACCGAGAACATCTCATCCATGGTGTTTCTCTCTGAATCCTATTTTTCGACATAAATTCATTGCCCCATCTTTTGAGCCTCGACACTTACCATTATTGAGTGTCGTGTTCGAGGGGGTACATAGGGTAATCCCACGGGATTATCCGCCCTTTTATAACAAAAAAATGATTTTTCGGTTTTAGAAAACTTTAAGAGAGACAATTCTGAATAAACCAATTCAACCCTTCCCATAGAAACTCAAGTCGTATAAACACTTCTTAATCCTTCTCTAAACAAACTCTAAGTCACATAGGACTTCCAATTCTCGAATACTCCCGAACAATCTTAGTAATCTGAAACCCAAAACATCTTCAAAACCTGAACACCTACAAACTGAATATCCTCTCCCACACTCAATCATCCTTAAAACCCGAATTCCTCTTCAACACATTCGACTTTCCAAAGCACCTCAAAAATTTGACCACTCCAAAAGTTGAACTTCACTAACCCGGAAAACTCCTCAACTTTGCCCAGCGATCCAAACACCCCTCAACTTCACAAAAATGACCAAGATGCCCTTTTGCTCCCCTAAAGCTTCCAGCATCCTCTTCGCACTACAAAAGCCAAAACAACCGCAAACCCCTCAAAACAATCAAAACCTCTCAACACTTCAACCAAACCAACTCCAAGACCAGCCTATTCTTCAACTCTTCTAAATCATCCTTCCCTCACTCCCACTCAATCCGATTCTTTGGCTTTAATTGAATCTCTCTAAACGGTTTTGAAAGAAGGTAATCCCGACAATTAGAGACCGAGGTTTCCTCGGGCACCAATCCAAAGTTGTGGTCGTTGCCACTTCTAAGGGGTGTAACCCAGTACGAACCCACACAGAATCTCTGAAATGACCAGATAACTCCTAATCACAGAGAATCAACGGTTCTTAGAATCCTTTTCCTCCCTTCCTAGTTCCATAGGTCAAAGTAGGTGGCGACTCTTGTCAATTTCCGCCCTTAGGGCATAAGTCCGCGTGGAGCCCATTGAGAGCAGGTGTAGTGCACACTTGCACTCCCCATTATGCTTTTTGGGAAAGACGGACGATTTAGTAGGTATTTGAGGGATGCCAAGAATAACGGGTTTTCACCCTCCATAGAATGGCATTTTAGGATCTAGGCTTTACAGTCAAGAACCATATTTAGATAGACCCCCTCATACCGAAAAATCACCTTCCACAGAATGGCGACTGATGGGGAAAACTTGAGTAAGTTTTTCTCAAACTCAAGGAAGACTGAACTCCATCCAAAATTGTCGGGATTCCCCAACTTCTTTCAAAACATTTACAAGATTCATTTCAAGCCATTAGGATTATTCCACTTCACACTTAGAGTGTGCATCTGATGAGGACAAATAGGACTTGATAGATCCTCAACAAACATTACAACAATTGGGTTAATGATTAGCTCACGATTAGAAAGAGACACTTAGGATTGAATGAAGCTAACTTCCCTCTAAGCTAATAAACAACCAATTTGGAATCACTTTCAAGATAAAACTCTTAGCAAATAGGGTGATACTGGCTACATCGCTTTTATATTCATGTTATGATTATGGGGTGCATTGGGAGGGTAGCTTAGGACATGCATTCCTCTGTGTCACCCGATTTATCCACAAGTCACGGGATCCCGACCGGTCCACGGTTGATTCCCCATGAGCTGCGTCATTTATATAAATGGCTAAACCCACAGGACAAGATGGTTATCGACCTACGCCCTGCAGGCTCATGATCCAAAAATACCCTCCTTTACCCGAGTCAAAGCTAGCATATAGTGAACCATGAGCCTTCAATGTCCAGCTGCCTGGTCCGGTGTCTAAGATGGGTTTTATGGGTAGTCACCCCCTTGTATGCCGACTGTTTGACCACTCTTTGCCTTACCTCGAAGATTGCATGGGCTCAGTTCTCCAGGTGTCCTTTGCACCACGGGTGTCTTTAAAGCCCAATGTCACGCTACAAATCCATAGAGGATCCCGTATTTACTGGATACCCATACATGGCACAGCGTAGTCAGTGAATAATTTGGACTTTAGACACACCTTATCGTGCAGATGACGGGAGACCTGACCCCATGCAGTACTTCCCCAAGTTTCCCGAAAAGTGAGCGTGTTGTCGGATCATCACTAGCCGTGGCGTATGTTTCCTTATCACTTCAGGTATCCTGACCTTTCGAACTTACTCACTCAATGAGGGGCCTTCTTTATAACGTGCCCCGTGAGGGGCATAGTAGAGAAAAATCCCGAGAGATGACAGTGAAGGGACGATGGTTCCCTCGGTAAGACGGAGTCATAATTGACCTGGAAAGCGATTATCCCAACATTAACACTTACATCTCCACATTAAATACAACCACGATTTACTTCATGCTATACATGTGTGCAAACCATTTTTTCAAACCAATTAGTTAAAAAAAACGTTCGGAATTCTCTTTTGTATGTCTTATAAAGCTTTTTTACGAGCTCGTTTAATTTAGAATCCCACCTAAATTTTACTCATAAACATTTACGGTTTTAAACCTACCACTCCATCTTTAGAATGTTATTCCAAAACAATTTTCATAAATAGATTTCGAAAACCTACTTTCTACAAACCTACTTTCTACAAACGAATTTCAAGCAACATTTTTCACCAACATTATTTCAAAATAGTTTTCGAAAACAGTTTTCAAAGTTGATTTTCACAAACGTATTTCAAAATAGATGATTTAGTCCCCATGTCGTGACCCGCTATTTTTGAAGTTCTACCCACCTTCAAGAGCAGCGATCATTACTGTGGAGTGTACTAGTCATTTCGTGTTTTCACAAAAGTGGTGGATTTTCACATAAGATTTTGTGCTTGATCATTCACCTTTTCCTTTCTCAAGAATATCCCTCATTTCCCTCGTCGGAGCGGATCGAGCTAAAAATCAGAGGCGCACCGACCCGTGGAGCTAGCTGAGAGACATGAAGACCGACATCAACCGTTCAATTACAAAATCAGAGGCGTACCAACCTGAGCCAAACAACATGAAGACTAGAGACACCAGTTTGAGTTCAAACTATTGAAAATCAGAAGAACACCAACCTGTTTTGTTTTATCACAGTTTTGCTTCGCTGTGAAAGCCTAAAAATGAGCCAGCAGTTGGTCAAGCACCCGAAGACAAGCGTGCAGCCGGTCAAGCACCCAAAGACAAGCGTGCAGCCAGTCAAGAGGCCGAAAGCGAGCAAGCAACCAGTCAAGAGCCTGAAAATGAGCAAGCAGTCGGTCAAGAACCCGAAAACAAGCGAGCAGCCGTTCAAGAACCCGAAGATGAGAGAGTGGCCAATCAGGAGCCCGCACATGAGTAAGCAATCAGTTAGAAGCTCGAAGACAGAGCAGAAGAATTCGGGAGAAGTTTTTAAGCTCAAAATCCCCCATCTAATGACTTTTAGAATTGATGTATAGGTTTTCCCTAGCATTCTTTTCTCTCTTGTCAATTTCTAAATAGGCTTTGTGTATAGGTTGTACATTCCCTTTAAATTTATTTAGAACAATGTGTATAGGGTTCCCCACTCCCTATTTTATTTGCGAATGACTGAGCATCAAAATCCATATTGAGAAAATCCACCACTTTGAAAACACACGCTTTCAAAATTGTTTTCCAAACTTGGTTTCTTTTGGCATGCGCGTGTAAAGAAGAGAACGGATAAGGAACGACCCCTCATAGTTACATATTCATAAATCGCTTTATGGGGTGAAAATTCATGGTATCTACGGAAGGTGTCCCCTGAACAGACACACCAATAAATACAACGAGCACAAAGAAAACCGCATGCATTGCATTCATTACAAAAAGTCCCATGCATTCTCGGTTAGTCCAAATTCGTCAAACATGTGCAAATCCTGACCACCTCAAAAATTGTATAATCATGTGTTTCATTGTCACCAACACTATACACCAGCTTTCATCCCAAGTACCTCGACCGCCAAAGCCCGATCTCAGAGGGATAGAAAAGAAAACCGGGAAGTTCAAACCTCTCCCAATCAGAATCACCATGTGTGCCAGTGACCAAAAGGGAAATAGTGTGTCATACCGTGGGATCACCATGTGGGAGTTGTCACTCCCGAGATGTTCAAGAGCCAAGCACCAACCAGGCCTCAATCTAGAACTCCTCCTCCGACAGCAACCCCGACAGTTAGACCATCTCCAGGACCAACAATGACGAGATGAGTTTCATGAACCGCGAGCTGAATACGACTCAAATGAAACTAGTCATAACCTTATCATTCATGCATTGCATCTAAAAAAAATCATTCAGTCAACCATCTTCATTCATCCTTTTCTGCATTTCATGCATCTTATACGTAGTAATTCCATATTACCACAATACATCGCATGGTAGATAATCACATTTGCATACTCTCATATCGAAATGACATCTTCGGGAAAATTGTGAGAGATTGATTGAACAGAGTGCGTGAACCACTTAACTCTCGACCCATCAATGAACACAAGGGTCTAATCAAAATCAGCACCACAAATCAAGTGAGTAGTGTGCAAAGAGCGGTATTTTCTCTTGAATTTCAAGTGAGCGTTTTGGACAATCCACTAAGCGAACGAGGGAAGGTTGGGAGAGCCATTCGAGGTAAAACCACGAGTGACATGTGCATTCCTTCATCACATGGAGAGGCATAATTTAGAGTAAGATCAGTGTTGATAGCTAGTTGCGAACTACGATTCATGCAAAGATCCGAGAATAGTAAGAAAACAATCATTGATTAATGAGAATGACGAGGCACTTAGGATAAAAAATCTCCACAAAACCAAAGAGCTTTAACTGCCCTCTACATAATCCCTTAGTGAGCCCCTATGAGCCTTTCATGAAAAACCCTTTCTTCAAAAAAAAACTCCATAACATGCCACCCCACATATACTTACTCGCCCTTGCAATAGAGGATCTCGAAGGAGCCGGAATCATGGTCTCTCCCCCGCCATCTTTCACAAGAACAAAAAACAAAAATGTTTAAAGGAATCGGTGAGTCAATGCAACTTCAAAGTTGAACAAAAAAAACACCAGAAATGTTCAAGAAGATCAGCGAGTCAATACAACTCCAAAGCTGAAAGCCAAAATACAAAGCAAAGAACGTTTGAGAAAATTGACGAGCCAAATGCAATTTCACCAAAGAAAATGAGAAGAAAGTTCAAACCATACGCCAGAAGAGGCAAAAAGGAGAAGTCCAAATCCAAAAGGACCAATGATGTCCCGTAGAAATCAATAAAGGTTATCAAAGCCCATCTAATCATTCCACCCATGGCAAAGGCAAAACAGGTCTTCTATTGCACAAAAGCTCGACTACTCCCAAATAAATCCCACAGTCCCGTGTGACATACATCATACCCTTCAGCCCTGTTACGACCCAATAAAGACCTCTGACTCATAAGTTAATGAGCGTTAACTGAAAGTACCGGATCTGAAGCATGAATCATAAGCTTTGTACTTGTTATCAACATGTCCCATCATACCAAAGGGACCATGAGTGAATGAGTATGACCTCACCCCACGAGGTCTTCTGAGTGCGAGTGAATCTTCAGTCTGAGCACCAAATCATAAACAGCCTACCCCACTGCAAGTGAGGAATTTGTAAGGGTCGGAAAGTCCGGAACCTTGAAAAGAAATTCTAAGGAAAATATTGCTCCGAGCATTGAGAGCATCATTACACCATTAGCACACACAACTATACTCACGAGAGATTGACGTGCATCCCTCCGTGAGAGGAAAGTGATTCACACATTCCAATTCAACAATTACTCAAGATCGAGCCGAAGATGTTTTATATTCGTAAACCTCGTATTAATAAAGATAAGACCATACCTTTTCTCCAAAATTGCATATGCATTTTGCATCGTATCCAGCATTTAATACCTACATGCATCATAACTAGTTCATCATCAGCATCTGACCGGTAAGAACTTTTCCTAGTCTAGCTGAAAGTCAACTTCAGTTGCAGTTGTTGAAGCGTAACTTTTGATCAAAAGAAATCAGAAACTGCGGCCATCCGGAGCCATACAAAGATCTTTCTGGAGTTATCCCATGTCATACTCGAGTCTCAACGACACCACTCCCAAAGCCAAGCTGGAGCCATGCGGGAGCCATCCTCACACTTTGAGACTATCCCTAGAGCTGCACGGAGCCATTCTTATACTTTGAAACCATCCTCAGAACTACACATGGGACATCCTAACAATCTGAGAACAATACGGGAGCCACCTAAAATCCATGTCAGGTCTATTTCATCACCAAGGTCTTGCCTACTGAATTTCGAGCTAGGTATGGTCTGATCACAATACGAAATTGAGTACGTAGGCAGCCCGCCCAGGGTGCGACCACCTCACAGGCAAAAGTTCCCCTTTCTTCCTGGCTCACCAAGTGGAGCCATCTCATAGCCCTTCCCGGAGCCATCCCGAGCTATCCTGGAGCCATCATGAGAGAATCCTGAAGTCATAACCGGACTAAAGCCATTCATCCGCAACAAAAAACTATCAACCACATCAAAGTACACAAATCACATCGACCCACCACTCGACTCAAAATCCAAACTAAATCAAAACCCACCGACCATCCTGAAAATCTTCACACAAATTGAAACCCACCAGCGATCCTGAAAATCCCCATTCGAATCAAAACCCACCAACCATCCTAGAGTCGTTGCTCACAAGGGAGTCACATATCAAACCGGAGCCATCTGACCACACCGGAGCCATCCAACCACATCAGAGCCATCTGATCATACCAAGGTCATCCGGTCATATCAAAGCCATCAGGTTCCAAAGCCACTCATTAAAAAAAACACCCATCCATTCAAAGACCAATCACTAAATCGTAAAAACCAAAAAACTCAAGAGCCATACCAGAGCCATCTCGAACTCTGAAGCCAAGAGTCTTACCAAATCCCGAAACCATAGTGCACATCGGGTAAGACTCAAAACACAACCGAACACAAGTCCCACACTAACAAAGTCAAGGGCCACATCAACAAAAAAAAACATTCGACTATCACACCCTCATGAAAACAACCGAAAAACATCCAATCCCGAATCAATCCACGACTAGAGTCATCCTCATAACAACCACTGAAAAACAGTGAGTTTCGTACGACTCAATCAAATATTTTATGCCCGTCATAAGTCCTATAGCTAGATGTCAAGAGATCTAGTTGATGCCCATCATAAGTCCTCGTACTTTCAATTGCATTCTAGGCCCGTCATAAGTCCTAGAGCTAGACAACGAGATCTAGTTGAGGCCCGTCATTAGCCCTCATACATAACCCATATAACGATTGTATTCTAGGCCCGTCATTAGTCCTAGAGCTAGACATCGAGATCTAGTTGAGGCCCGTCATTAGTCCTCATACAATTCGAAGATGCATTCTAGGCCCGTCATAAGTCCTAGAGCTAGACATCGAGTTCTAGTTGAGGCCCGTCATTAGTCCTCATGCATAACCCATATACCGATTGTATTCTAGGCCCGTCATTAGTCCTAGAGCTAGACACTGAGATCTAGTTGAGGCCCGTCATTAGTCCTCATACATTTGAAGATGCATTCTAGGCTCGTCATTAGTCCTAGAGCTAGACACCGAGTTCTAGTTGAGGGCCCGTCATTAGTCCTCATGCATAACCCATATACCGATTGTATTATAGGCCTGTCATTAGTCCTAGAGCTAGACACCGAGATCTAGTTGAGGCCCGTCATTAGTCCTCATACAATTCGAAGATGCATTCTAGACCCGTCATAAGTCCTAGAGCTAGACACCGAGTTCTAGTTGAGGCCCATCATTAGTCCTCATGCATAACCCATATACCGATGTATTCTAGGCCCGTCATTAGTCCTAGAGCTAGACACCGAGATCTAGTTGAGGCCCGTCATTAGTCCTCATACATTTCGAAGATGCATTCTAGGCTCGTCATAAGTCCAAGAGCTAGACACCGAGTTCTAGTTGAGGCTCGTCATAAATCCTTATACTTTCAATTTGCATTATAGGCTCGTCATAAGTCCTATAGCTAGACGTCAAGAGGTTTAGTTGGGGCCCGTCATAAGTCCCCGTGCACCTGCACCCATAAGAAAAAATCATAAACCGCAATGAGAATTTTTGGCGCCCCGTCAACCTTGATCCAATTCTACAAGGGCTTGCAGAATTGAATCAAGGGGAACCATCTGTAGACACCAAAAATTCTCACCCCATAAAGCAAATTCCGAAATAATAAGACGGGTCGTCGCCTTTCTTTTTCAAAAACATATTAGCGTGCGTGCTAAAACGAAACCATCATTTTTTAATCTTTTTCAAAGCATTTCATAAAAAACACAATTCTTCAAAAATGAATTTCCAACAATAATCCGGTTTCAAACCGTCCCCTTTGTTTATTTACTTATTTACATTTTACTTTATTTATCCTATTTATCTTTGCATTTATTTTCTTTTGTTTTTATATTGTTCTTATTCTATATTATTTTATTACTTGTTTATTTTATCTCATTTAATTTCATTGATACTTTTTACTTGTATTTTCTTTATCAGTACTCGTTTTACTTTGTCTTTATCATTATTATCTTATAATCATTTTCATCATTTTATGTACATTTTCACGAGTGCAATTTTATTATTTCATGTACATATTATTATACTATTTCATTCGTTTATACCTCATTATTATTTGTACTTTATTTTAGTTATATTCCATAATTTCATGCCATTAGACTAACTATCTCGTTTTATTGTACACATTCTTCTAAAACAGTAGCATTTTTGAGGAGTTATCCAGGCTGAACTAAGGCTTTTGTTTGTTTCTCTCATATGTGTATTGAATTCTAACTCAGAGTAACTGGTCAGCACATTCACTAAGTAACCCATTGATCCTGGGTTCAATTCCTGACAGGAGCATGTAGGGCGTTTTCTTTTTTTTTTTTTGTTCAACTTGTTTCAGAGTTTAATTTCCGTTTGCTTTACCCATCTACTAAGTTCTATCACAGTGTAGCCGGGTAGAGTGTGGGGAGAGTTAAACAACCCAAGTTTGAAACCCAGGGAGAGCATATCAGTGGTTTTGTTTCTTTTTCTCCCGTTTTAACTGGACCAAACATAATCTTACCTAGGCCCAAAGTCACAATCGCCCCAATAAACCCTGGCCCAACA
Source organism: Limonium bicolor (assembly GCA_023374045.1). Taxonomy (NCBI): domain Eukaryota; kingdom Viridiplantae; phylum Streptophyta; class Magnoliopsida; order Caryophyllales; family Plumbaginaceae; genus Limonium; species Limonium bicolor. The sequence continues at coordinate 65,059,299 of CM041777.1, read as the reverse complement.
TCTGTCCCAAAACCCTAACATTTGTTATAAAAGAACATCTAGGAAACCCTACTGTTCCGTTAAAAAAAAGATACCAGCCGATAGATACCCCTTTCTTCTTCCTCACGTTCTTGGTCTTCACGCTCCTCTTCTTCTTCTTAAAAAAAAAACAAAAACGATAACCAGTTCCTTTCCTCCCCGTGATTCATCCTCACAACATTCTCTTCGATTTCCAGCTGAAAAAAATAAAAAAATACCGTATCCCTCTGGTTCTTGCCATATGTATACTTGATTTTCCCCAAAATCAAAACCTAACTGGGTGACCCATTGCAAAGAGGATTCACTATTCTCAACTGGCCTCCGATTTCCTCTTCAGCTCCCTCCACTGTCAAAAGAAAACCTATCACCATGGATCATCCCCATAGAACAACTGCACCATTTGTGATTTTCCCCAGCCTGTATCATTTTCTTTCTTGCTCGCTCTGAACACAAACTCACTGTAACCACAATTCATTGTTTCCAGAAATACTTCAAGTTATCACCCTGTCATGAAACGGTCGCCGTCATCCTTATTTCGGTGCTCTGATCGAATTTGGTTCCGTATTTGGAACTTGATCATCCGTGCAAGTACAAACATCCCAATCTCATTGCTCAACTTGGGTTTACGTCTATTCATTTTTTTTATGAACCGTTTGTGGCCTCTGTTTCATTTTAATACCCGTTCAAGGGTTTACTCCTAGTCATTTCGGTTCTAAGGGTCATGCTTACCTCTATGCGGGAGTCTGAATTATGAATATTACCGGCACTTGCAGTTTGCTCCAACCCCTTTTTTTGTTTTTTTTTTTGTTTTTTGTTGTTCTCTTTTGTTGTTCATCCTGTTATGGTTTTACGGACAAGCATGTTCAACTGTGATGTTGGTGTTTGTCCCTAGTTTTCTCTTTGCAGGTGATACTCATCCTTTTTACAAGGGTGTTGCAGACCGGCACTGGATTGAGCGCTTGTTTGAGTTGGTTTTATGAACATAACATTCTCATACTTCCATCCCACTTTTCATAACTATCTCCTAGTGTTTCGTTGAGATTACAATAGACTACCGTTCTCCATCTCGGGCATAAACATCATTGTTCTGGAGTCCTCAATGGTCGGTTAGATGCAGACACCACTGCTCCTTTCGTGTCTGATCTGGCAGCCATGGGACACTCTGATTGATGGCATAATAGAGGAAGGATCAGCGAACACCTTCAAAGATATGGCCATGCTGGTCAAGAACTTTAAGAAATTCATGCGAGATCGATCAGAAAGAAACAGTCCAAACAGGTTCAGCCAAAACCAAAATCGAACATATCAATCTTACAACCATAATCAGCAAGGGAATACTGGAACCGGAGACCGAGTATGTTTAAATGCCTGAAACCGGGGCACTACGCCAACAACTGTCCACTTAAGAAAAAAGATGATCGTGAGCAATCATCACTGGTGGCAAATTCAGCATGGGGAGATTCTGTCTCAGAAGAACCTGAGATTGGAACATCAAGCTTATTCTGCCTCATGGCTCATAAAAGTCAGGAATGCAAGAGTCCCTCTTCAGAGGTAACTGAATATTTCTCAGACTCATGTGATGTTCCTTCTTTAGATTTACTGAACTCGTTCGCTCAGTCGAGTTTTCACTTCGCACAGTCGGAATTTTAAAAAACTTTACGATCTTGCCCCTACTTTAATATCTTTCATAAATTGCTATATTTAACCACAATTTTTAACATATTACAAGGTGACCCCAAATTTCATTATGCACAGTCAGAATTAAAATACGCTCAGTCAGAAAATGACCAATTTAGGGGCTAATGTAGGCAAAATTTATTAAAAGCGATTTGAAAAAAGCAAAGAAGGATTCCGAAGTACTTATATAAGTAAAAAAATATATCATAAAAATTATCATCAAAGTATACCATGACAAAGTAGACGAAAAGACGAACGCGTCGGCGCAAACGGATCGAAAAACGGAGCTATAACGAAGAAGATATGGCAATTTTAAGACCGAAACTCGGCGCCAGCGCCGATAAAGAAGGGCCGGCGCCGGCGCCGGTAAAGAAGACCGCGCGCGGGCGCGCGTCACTGTTTACCGGCGCCGGCGCCGGCCCTTCTTTATCGGCGCCTGCGCCGGGTTCCGATCTTAAAATTGCCATATCTTCTTCGTTATAGCTCCGTTTTTCGATCCGTTTGCGCCGACACGTTCGTCTTTTCGTCTACTTTGTCATGGTATACTTTGCTGATAATTTTTATGATATATGTATTATTTCTTCTTAAGCACAACATTAACTATCATCGACGTCTTGTTCAAAATTGCCTATCAACCACTAATTACATGTCCGTTGAAGAAGAATCTATTTGATAGTAAAATAATCAAGCATGTTCTATTCTAATTAACAGATGAACGGACACCAATCTAAATAGTTAGATGTATCGACATTAACTATCATCGATGTCTTGTTCGAACTTACCTATCAATTCCACTAAATTCATGTCCATTAAAGAATAATTTATTTGACAATCATCAAAATTGCTCAAAAAATGTCATCGTAGAAACATATTTTCAACACTTCAAAAGCGAGATCGGTTTGTCGTCGGAGATTGCTCAAAAAATGTGTTTTTTATAACAAATGAGAATGTATACATCTTTGAAACATATTTTCAATACTTCAAAAGCGAGATCGGTTTGTCGTCAGAAATTGCTCAAAAAATGTTTTTTTTATAACAAATGAAAATGTATACATCTTTGAAACATATTTTCAATACTTCAAAAGCGAGGTCGGTTTGTCGTCGGAGATTGCTCAAAGAATGTCATCTTTGAAACATATTTTCAATACTTCAAAAGCGAGATCGGTTTGTCGTCAGAGATTGCTCAAAGAATGTCATCGTTGAAACATATTTTCAATACTTCAAAAGCAAGATCGGTTTGTCGTCGGAGATTGCTCAAAGAATGTCATCTTTGAAACATATTTTCAATACTTCAAAAGCGAGATCGGTTTGTCGTCGGAGATTGCTCAAAAAATGTGTTTTTATAACAAATGAAAATTTATACATCTTTGAAACATCTTTGAAACATATTTTCAATACTTCAAAAGCGATATCGGTTTGTCGTCTGATTTTGCTAAAAAAATGTTATGTTTTTATAACAAATGAAAATGTATACATCTTTGAAACATATTTTCAATACTTCAAAAGCGAGATCGGTTTGTCGTCGGATATTGCTCAAAAAATGTGTTTTTTTTATAACAAATGAAAATGTATACATCTTTGAAACATCTTTGAAACATATTTTCAATACTGCAAAAGCGAGATCGGTTTGTCGTCAGAAATTGCTCAAAAAATGTTTTGTTTTTATAACAAATGAAAATGTATACATCTTTGAAACATATTTTCAATACTTCAAAAGCGAGATCGGTTTGTCGTCGGAGATTGCTCAAAGAATGTCATCTTTCAAACATATTTTCGATACTTCAAAAGCGAGATCGGTTTGTCGTCAGAAATTGCTCAAAAAATGTCATCGTTGAAACATATTTTCAATACTTCAAAAGCGAGATCGGTTTGTCGTCGGAGATTGCTCAAAGAATGTCATCTTTGAAACATATTTTCAATACTTCAAAAGCGAGATCGGTTTGTCGTCGGAGATTGCTCAAAGAATGTCATCTTTGAAACATATTTTCAATACTTCAAAAGCGAGATTGGTTTGACGTCGGAGATTGCTCAAAAAATGTGTTTTTTTTATAACAAATGAAAATGTATACATCTTTGAAACATATTTTCAATACTTCAAAAGCGAGATCGGTTTGTCGTCAGAAATTGCTCAAAAAATGTTATTTTTTTATAACAAATGAAAATGTATACATCTTTGAAACATATTTTCAATACTTCAAAAGCGAGATCGGTTTGTCGTCGGAGATTGCTCAAAGAATGTCATCTTTGAAACATATTTTCAATACTTCAAAAGCGGGATCGGTTTGTCGTCGGAGATTGCTCAAAAATGTGTTTTTTTATAACAAATGAAAATGTATACATCTTTGAAACATATTTTCAATACTTCAAAAGCGAGATCGGTTTGTCGTCAGAGATTGCTCATAAAATATCATCTTTGAAACATTTTTCAATACTTCAAAAGCGAGATCGGTTTGTCGTCGGAGATTGCTAAAAAAATATGTTTTTTTATAACAAATGAAAATGTATACATCTTTGAAACATCTTTGAAACATATTTTCAATACTTCAAAAGCGTGATCGGTTTGTCGTTAGAAATTACTCAAAAAATGTTTTTTTATAATAAATGAAAATGTATACATCTTTGAAACATATTTTCAATACTTCAAAAGCGAGATCGGTTTGTCGTCAGAGATTGCTAAAAAAATGTCATCTTTGAAACATTTTTTCAATACTTCAAAAGCGAGATCGGTTTGTCGTCAGAGATTGCTCAAAAAATGTCATCTTTGAAACATTTTTTCAATACTTCAAAAGCGAGATCGGTTTGTCGTCGGAGATTGTTCAAAACAATAGTTCTATTGACGATATTCTACTAGACTGCAAGAGCGATGAGGAAAGACTAAAGAAGATCAAGACTTCAAAGTGTGCAGTAAATGATGACGACAAACATGAACTACTTCATATTGACGATCTTCTACTAGACTGCAAGAGCGATGAGGAAAGACTAAAGAAGATCAAGACTTCAAAGTGTGCAGTAAATGATGACGACAAACAAGAACTACTTCATATTGACGATGTTCTACTAGACTACAAGAGCGATGAGGAAAGACTAAAGAAGATCAAGACTTCAAAGTGTGTAGTAAATGTCGATTTTTTAGTTTTAAACAACAGGGATTTTCCATATACACTAACATTGTCTATCATTTCCACCGATTCCACTAATTAATTCATTTTGACAACTGATGCCCGAAATGCATTCCACAATCTTCAAATGACTAACATGAAAACCCTAATTGGAGGGTAAATGGTACAACTTATTCGACACACGCATCATTTTAAATCCCAGAACAATTAACAATTCAAATGACTAACACGAAAACCCTAATTGGGGGGTACATGGTAGAGGAAAAGAAGAAATCTGATACATTTTGACAGGAGAAGTGAGAGGATGAACAGTGGCGTTAGGAATTAGTCTAGGTTTTAGTGCTAATTGTGGGTGCGTTAGCCCTTTAGTGTATCATGATTCTCGTGGATTCTATTTAGTGAATTCTTTTAAGAACAACGAGATCGGTTTGTCATCGGAGATTGCTCAAAAAATGTCTTTTTTAAAGACATTAAATTGTCATCTTTGAAACATATTTTCAGGACTCCAAAAGCGATTCTACTTCGGAATTACATACTTCGACAACTGATGCCCGAAATGCATTCCACAATCCTCAAATGACTAACTTGAAAACCCTAATTGGAGGGTAAATGGTACAACTTATTCGACACACACATAATTTTAAATCCCAGAACAATTAACAATTCAAATGACTAACACGAAAACCCTAATTGTGGGTGTGTTAGCCCTTTAGTGTATCATGATTCTCGTGGATTCTATTTAGTGAATTCTTTTAAGAACAACGAGATCGGTTTGTCGTCGGAGATTGCTCAAAAAGATATATATTTTTTGACAAATGAAATTGTATACATCTTTGAAACATATTTTCAATACTTCAAAAGCGAGATCGGTTTGTCGTCGGAGATTGTTCCTAAAAGGTTTTTTTTAACAAGTGAAAATATATACATCTTTGTAACATATTTTCAGGACTTCAAAAGCGATTCTATTTCGGAGTTTCATTTTCAAACAACATTGTTCGCACGTCATTTCTCATAATGTTACAACTTATTCGATACACATATCATTCTAAATCCCAGAACAATTAACAATTTTGTTGACTACCAGTACATGAAATCCAAATGTGTTTGCACTAATCAAGTCTGTGTTTGCACTAATCAAGTCGGGGGACGTCGTCTCCTCGTACTAGCCCTGTAGCATGCATTGTGTTCCCTACGGTCCGCCTCAGCCGTACTTCGTTTTACTATCGAATAAGAAATCAATGATAGTTAATGTCGATAATGATAGTTAATATTGATATTGATAGGAAATTTTGATAATTTCAAATAGATTCTTCGTCAATGGACGTGAAATTGGTGGAAATGATAGAAAATTTCAATGAATTTCAAATAGATTCTTCTTCAACGGACATGTAATTAGTGGTTGATAGACAATTTTGAACAAGACGTCGATGATAGTTAATGTTGTGCTTAAGAAGAAATAATAAATATATCAGAAAAATTATCAGCAAAGTATACCATGACAAAGTAGACGAAAAGACGAACACGTCGGCGCAAACGGATCGAAAAACGGAGCTATAACGAAGAAGATATGGCAATTTTAAGATCGGAACCCGGCGCAGGCGCCGATAAAGAAGGGCCGGCGCCGGCGCCGGTAAACAGTGACGCGCGCGCGCGCGTCTTTTACCGGCGCCGGCGCCGGCCCTTCTTTATCGGCGCCGCCGGTTCCGATCTTAAAATTGCCATATCTTCTTCGTTATAGCTCCGTTTTTCGATCCGTTTGCGCCGACGCGTTCGTCTTTTCGTCTACTTTGTCATGGTATACTTTGATGATAATTTTTATGATATATTTTTTTACTTATATAAGTACTTCAGAATCCTTCTTTGCTTTTTTCAAACCGCTTTTAATAAATTTTGCCTACATTAGCCCCTAAATTGGTCATTTTCTGACTGAGCGTATTGGAATTCTGACTGTGCATAATGAAATTTGGGGTCACCTCGTAATATGTTAAAAATTGTGGTTAAATATAGTAATTTCTGAAAGATATTAAAGCAGGGGCAAAATGGTCATTTTCCGACTGAGCGAAGTGAAAACCCGACTGAGCGTAGTGACCCTCTAGATTTATCTACTCACTACATAGACCCCAATCATCCTGAATTCGAATTAACTGAATAACAAGAAACGATAGCTTCTCTTTACGAAGAAATTCATGTGTTAAAGGGTCATGTCAACAACGACCGGCTTAAATTGCAAAAGTCTGAAGAAAAGGCCAAAAAACTTGAAAGTGAGTTAAGAGATGCTCACAGTCTCATCAGTTCCTTAAAAACCTAAGTTTCTTCCCTACAGAAAAATAGTTCCAAAATCCCTCAAAAATTCTTCAAACCGATTACCTTTGTTCGTGAGGTTGCTGCCATGCAAAAACCAAAATTCTTTGAAAACAAACTCCATGAGTCAAATGAAAGACAAGTTTGACTCGAGAAAGAGGTCGACTCCCTGAACATCGCTCTTAAAAAGGCACAGATGGAATCGGTCTCATCATCGAATCCCCCTCACTCGCTGAAAAACAAAGGCAAAGTTAATCTGCCCAAAATGGCTTCAAAACCCAACGATCTTCAAAGAAGAAAATTCCAAAAGAAAAATTTGAAAACAAATTTTGTTGGAAAAAGAAGTATGTTCACCTACCTTCTTTATTAATTTGTGGTTACTGTGGCTACGACGGGCACATTCACTCATCATGTCATAAGCTTGACAGAGACTTATCTTTCAATATGCAACGTCAACATACTCTGTCTAAATCATGACATCTTCATAGCTCTTTGCTTCAAAGGGAACCCAAGTTTGTCTAGGTTCCCAAGTCTAACCTCTTATTGTTGTGTAGGAGAGAACGTGGACAATGACTCTTGGTTTCTAGATAGTGGATGCTCACGACATATGACAGGAGACCCTGACAAGTTCACGACTCTCTCTCAACACCATGGGGAAAGGTAACTTTCGGCGACAATGCTCATGGTGAAATCATTGGATTGGAACCGTCGGTAATCCCTCCCTCTTTAAGATAGATAATGTCAATTTAGTAGATGGTCTTGGACATAACCTTCTAGGTATTTCTCAAATATGTGATCTCTCTAACGTTGTTCTCTTTCGGCCTCTGATTGTAAAATCTTTGATGAGCTAACACGTCTTCTAAAAGCCACTGGTGTAAGGGTGAACAATCTTTACAAGTTATCTCTTGACAACCCTAACCTATATGGCACTCTCTGTCTTAGTGTACAGGACAAAAATATTTCATTATGGCACTTCCGTTTAGGTCATGCACACGGTAAGACAATTCATTTGACAATGGTACAGAATTTGCAATATCCAGTTTTCAGAATTTGTAGGGCAAAGGGAATTGTGCATCAAACATCAGCTGCTCGCACTCCACAACAAAACGGAGTAGTAGAACGAAAGAATCGCACCTTGGTAGAAATGGCAAGAACAATGCTCATTGACAGTAACCTCCCAGCTTCATACTGGGCAGAAGCTATCAACACTGCAGCGTATATCTTGAATTGAGCATCAATTCATCCCTTCATCGGCAAAACCCCATATAAAATTATCAAAGGTCGTCCTCCTTCTATAACTCATCTACGTGCTTTGGATGCAAGTGTTTCATACACAATAATGGAAAGGACGATCTAGGCAAGTTTGCATCTAAAAGTGATGAAGGAATCTTCCTTGGATACTCATCATAGTCGGGCTTATAGAGTACTCAACAAACGAACATCGTGTCTTGAAGAAAGTCCTCACATTCGCTTCGAAGAACTTTCTAACACTAGTGACTACCAGCACAATCCACATGTACCCAATGAAGATGTCCCAGATACCACCTTCATTGAAATCCCAGTAGCTACCATCCCTCAACCACAAACACCTCTTCCGACAGACTCATCCTCCGACAGCGATGATGACCCTGATGACTCATTCAAATATGTCTCACCTACCCCCACAAATGACCTACAACCTCCTCCTCAAACCACAACTTCAAACACACCTCACAATCCCCAAACACCAGAACCCTCCACAAATATACCAACAAGCTCCACAAGAAAATTCCAACAAGCCTCTGCTCACCCAATCACCCAAATCCTAAGTGATCCCTCTAAAGGTGTTCAAACACGCAGCGAGATCCATCAAAATCTCTGTGCTTTTAATGCTTTCCTATCCACAATCGAACCTAAGAAAGTCCAACAAGCTCTACAGGACCGTGACGGGATACTCGCCATGTAAGAAGAACTACATTCTCGACAACGACATTTTGTCTGGTGACTTGTTCCCCGTCCAACCAATCATAAGCCAATTGGTACCAAGTGGGTGTTTCGCAACAAATTAGATGATCAAGGGAATATCTCTCGCAACAAAGCTAGACTCGTAGTTCAAGGATACACCCAAGCAGAAGGAATGATTACAATGAGACTTATGCTCAGTCGCTCGAATTGAGGCAATTCGAATACTCGTGGCCTATGCGGCACATCGAGGTAAGAAGCTCTACCAAATGGATGTAAAACTGCATTTTTACATGGATACATCGACAGAGATGTTTATGTTGCTCAACCACCGGGATTCGAAGACCCACACCACCCGGAGTATGTCTACAAGTTAGACAAAGCGTTATATGGCCTGAAACAGGCACCACGGGCGTGGTATGAGCGTCTCTTATCTTATATTGTCCCAGGATTCATCCGAGGTAAGGTTGACAAAACTCTTTTTACTCTCACCAAAGGTGAAAACATACTCATTGTCCAGATCTACGTGGATGATATAATTTATGGATCCACTATTCCTGAATTATGCTCATTCTTTTCTGATCTCATGAGTAAAGAGTTCGAAATGAGTGCTCTTGGAGAATTAAAATTCTTTTTAGGGCTTCAAATCATTCAGCAACAGAACGGACTCAAATTCATCAACAAAAATACATCCAAGAGCTTCTAATCAAATAAAGATGTAGGATTCAAAAGCAACACCTACTCCAATGTCCGCCACAGAGAAACGACATCTGGATGAAAAAGGAATTGCCGTTGATGCTACACTATACAGAGGTATGATAGGTTCTCTCCTTTACTTAACAGCAAGTAGGTCTGACATTCTCTATGCTGTATGTTTCTATGCAAGATTTCAGGCAAACCCAAAGGAATCCCACCTACAAAGTGTAAAGCGCATCTTTCGCTATTTGAAAAATACCCAGGACATGTACCTCTAGTACCTGAGTACTCCTGATTTTACTTTAATGGGTTACAGCGATTCTAATTTTGCAAGTTCCTTATTAGACAGGAAAAGCACATCTGGTATCGCACAATTTTTGGGACTTTTTCTTGTAGCCTGGAGTTCAAAGAAGCAAAATACGGTAGCCTTGTCATCTGCTGAAGCCAAATACGTCTTTGCAGCTGCTTGCTGTGCACAGATACTCTGGATACAACAACAACTACAGGATTATGTCATTTCTCCTACTTGTACTACAATATTTTGTGACAACAATAGTGCTATTGATTTATCTAAAAATCCTGTTCATCATTCTAGGACAAAACACATTAAGATTCGTCACCACTTCTTAAGGGATTGCATTGAAAAAAGGTTGATACAACTAGAATACATGCCTACTTCCGATCAACTTGCAGACATATTCACCAAACCGTTGCAACGAGGCCCCTTTGAAACTCTGCGCTCACAACTAGGTATGACCCGTATGACTTAGCTAAGGTTGTATCTCCTTCTCCTGTTTTTTCAATGTTTGGGTGAAATACATGAATACGTCTGATGACCTAGTCCGTCTGTCAAATAAACAAAACACCAGCGTAAAAACAAGAGTTTGTCTCTTCTGAAAAACTACCCGCGATATCTTCGCCCAATAATCTGCAACAACCCCTCTCACCCAATCATCCCACACCTACCCTGACACACTACGCCCGCCTAATTCCGACGTCAGTATCTTTTTCTCTCTACCTCTAATCCTCCCTGTCCCAGCTCTTTGCCTCTCTTCGCCTTCTTCAAACTTTGCCCACTACCATCACCTAAACACCGCCATGGCTTCAAACCCTAACCCCAACCACCCTCCATGTTTTTCCGACGCCAACTTACCCGACGATCCACAGCTTCTCCAAGCCTTAATCAACAACTCACCTTCCTGCAAGCCAAAAACACCTACCTCCACCTCCGACTCCACCGCCGTTGCACCAGCCATGTCAATTGACACCCAACCAATCACCACCCCCTTACCCACCGTCTCCACTGACCCCACCCTTATCGTCAACATTCCAGGTCCCAACCATCGGAAAACACACCCTCTCCCACCAAACAATCGTCACCACCAACCACCCCAATCATACCCACCCCGGACATTGTAGGATCGGGTGGCTAACTCAAACCAACCCAAGGTGTGAGTCTAAGAGTTGGTTTGACTCAATCAGCCCTCGAAGTGAGAAACACTCTGTGATGTGGAGGCACTCAATCGAATAAACTGAAACTAAGAAGCGGAGACTTTAGCGTAATTGTAGCGAAACATGTAAGAAGAAAGGCTCTATGGGCACTCAGCAGGATACACAATAAGCTATTTCATTTCCCTGGTCAAATTAAAATAACTTACAAATGCCCACTAAGTAGAAGAGATCTACTTAGCGGTTTTCACTCACTTACCCAACAACTCTCTAATCAGAACAATGGTAAGTGTAATGAAACTAGGAACTTCCTAGGTAGAGTCTATCTTAAGGTGCTAACTGACTAGGTACGTATTCTCTCTCCTCTTTGGCTTACAATTGATTCTCTTTTTTCTCTCTAAGCTCTGAAAATAATACTCAATGAACACAGAAAACTATCTATTACATGTCTTATTTATCTAAGTGTAGCAGCCAATCGAAGGAGTTAGTTCCGAAAATACCGGAACTAACTTAGTGGGCAACTTCCAACGGCTCTTACTTGGTCTTCTTACTTGGGCCGCGATCTTCGGTGTTGAGGAAGAGCTTTGTGACCGTTGAGGCGCTTAATGTGCTCCGAGTTGACTCCTGATTTTTGCAACAGCATGGCAGACTCTGTGGAGTCTTCTTTGTTGCGCGGACTCCATCGCAGAGGCTCGGTCTTTGTGTCTGTCAAATGATGCTCGACTCTGTCGCGGTGAAAGGCTATCTCTGCAACACTCCGATGTCCCAACAGACATAATCACCAAATCCCCGTCAAACATCCAGTTTGGCTCTCTTCCACCTTCTGATCAAGAAACTCAAAACCCTCAACCCAACTCACCTCCCAAAGAACCCACAGAGGTACACGACCTTGAAATCCAACCCACTGCTCCTGAAAACTCTCCTTCCCCAAAGAAAACCGCCGTTCCAAGTCCAATGTCCCCAGGCCTCCAGCTACAAGAATCCTTCGATCTAGGGCTAAGTGCCCACCGTCATCTTCGAAACCCATTCCTGAAGTTCTTGTCTCTACCCCCTCCCCAGTAGTCATGGCATCACAAGCTAAACAAAAGCCGCGCAGCACCACCAACTCGTCAACTCAGGCGGACTCCGACACAACAACAACTTCTACTAGAAAGCGACTCCGTCCTCGCTCTGAGTCTGTCCCACCAACACCTGCTCCCAGGCTAGGCCTGATCGATACTCATTCTGCTGTTTACTCCCTACCACCAGATGATTCCGTCGAGTCCCGAAACTTGGTGAAAGGAAAGCTACTCGATCTGGAGTGGCTACACTCGACATGTTTGAAGAGATGCTACGCTTTCAAAACTGGATACACTTGTTCCACGGCATTCAGACCTACCATGAAAATGAGGCCTACCAGTTCTACCAAAATTGTGTCATTCACAAAGGCAAAATAATGACCGAGGTACATGAAAAAGCTATCATCCTTGATTCCAACTCCATTGCAACTCATTTAGCAATTCCAACTAGCGGACTAGAGTTCTATGATAGTTCTGGATTTCCTGATCTAGGTTCATAACTACTAAAGAAGTTTATGACTTCTTTTTACCCAATAGCAGAGTTGGTCCTCTTTAGACCGACCCGCTTTGTCAAATACACACCAAATGCTTCATACCTTGGTGATCAAAAACTTAGTACCTAGAAAGGAAGGAAATCAGTTTGTCCGCCCACTTGATCTTGCGATAATGTACTGCCTGATTCATCACCAAAAAATAAACCTCCCAAAGCTCATCCTCAATCACATAGCCTCAACCATCTCCTTACCTCGACACTCTCTGGGGTATATCTTCTGGCTACCAAAAATCCTCACCCACTGTGAAGTCATCCTCGATCCCTCTAAAGCCAGTCGTATCACATAAACCGACATTCTTGGTCAGATACTGCACAACAAAACACCATCCTTCCAGATCAAGTTTGTCTCTAAGCCAAATCATTCATCCAAAGAGCAAGCCCCTCCAAAAACAACATCCCCTCCTAACACAGCATCTTTGTCTGAACGGGTAGTTGCGATCGAGAACAACCTCGCTACTCTATCCACAAAGATCGATATGCTCATCAACATCCTCAACAAAAACCATAAACAGACGATGAATATCTTTGCAGGAGGAGTCCAGAAGCTAGCAGAGGAGTTCAGGGAGACTTTTGCTGACACCCTGGTAGCGGCGAAAGCAATGGATGATGCTAAGGCTTCAGGGGAAGATGGAGCACGGGATGAGGACACAGGAATGGATCCAGGAGATGGCTAACTCTTTACCTCACCCCCCTCTAACTCTTAGGATTGACTGACTTTTTAAATACTCTTGAATTTACGCTGGTGGATTGGTTTTATGACCTTTGGATTATGTGTTTTTGGATACTTTTAATGTGTTTCCCTTGATGTTGGCAAACGGGGGAAGCGGTGTATCCCGCGACTGGTTTATGCGGGTAACTATGTGTGGATGTTGAGTGCCTCTGAAGGCCCCATCTTGTTTCAGATCGGTTTTATTTCTGTTAAGTAGTATTTAAAGTAGTTTCGTACTATACTTTTATCTGCTCTTATCAACTGCATTAGCTTAAGGGGGAATATTTGTTTAAGGGGGAACAAACAGTGAGTTGTTCTCCCGAGTTAGTTGCTCTGCCTTGCTATCTATTTTTCTTTGCAGGTACATTCATTAAAAACTTCAAAGTCCACGCCGGATACACTGAGTTTGCCATCATCAGCAGCAAAAGGGGGAATTTTGTTGGAGACTAAGTTTTGTAGATGATTGCCTCCTCAGTCATAGCAGCTCTACAGAGAGACTTGGCGTCACAACTCACCAGCTCGAGTATCTCTGCTGCAAGACATGTCACCTGTCTCTGATCAACCAAGGCACGACACCATCAAGTGGTTACGGAAATCTCGGTGGCGTGGAAGTGTGCACAACGTGAGGTCGTGAAGCAACAAGTAACTCTGATACTTGCGCATCCAAAGCTAAGCAGCAGCCGCGACGTGAAGACACCTCCGAAGATTTAGGAAACAGTTTAATAGTATATAAACATAAGATTGTAACTAATTCGAGTATGCATTCTAGATCATTATTGAAAGAGAGAGAAATACTGTTTGAGAGAGAAAGTATTTTGAGAGATCTTAGTGAGATATTATCAATTAGCTTAGGTATTTATTACCTAGAGAACACACATAGAACACTCCCCTTTACTCCTTGTGATACATTGATCAAAGCCGAGAGTAGAGCGAGTGTTGGATGAGACAGAATACTTCTGTCGAATCCCAAGATAGGAAGCTAGGTTGTAATTCACATTGAATTTCAATACAAGCAGAATCCTATCTTGTTAAGTTTAAACAAAAGCTTATGCGTTATTATTTTCTGCACACATTTATACTTCAAGCTGAGTTGGTCTGAGACTAACACCTCAGACCTATTCGGTCAGCACCCCGATCCCTTCAAAAGTCATAAAATGCCGCTATATTTTCGTAAAAGTTCTTGAAATGCCACTATAGTTATTGGCCGGATGGAAAAAAGGACAAAAATAGCCCTACTAGTTAACAAAGTACTTTTAAAGTTTACAATATGCACTGAAGTGTTAAAAAATTCACAAAAAATTCAAAATACAATAAAAATATCAAATAATATATAAAATTTATAAAAGTTTATAAAAATAGAAGAAAAAAAATATCATAAAATATTAAAACAAACAAATATTTCATTTTTTAAAATTTATTTAGTATCATAAAAAATATTGTGTTCTAAACATATAATTTATACCAATTTTCCTACCAATTGAGTACCATAATTTATATCAAATATGTACCATAATTTTAGCGTATATTTTTAATTATTATTTTCAATCAATTTAAATTATTTCTTCAAAGTACATAATTTATCTGTACCAGTTAATCAAGTTAGGGAAACCGGTTTAAATGGAACAGTAATGATTTCAATTTTGTCGAACTGAAACTTTGGTTAACCGATATTCAGTTTACCTACCATGCACACGCCTTATACAAGTAACTAGGGCTGACAGTCCAAACACAAACACGAAATCCACAGGCGGGCCAGAAATTTTTTCTAAAAATGGGTGTTAATTTATTTTATTAATATTAATTAATATAAAATTTATTTATATATAATTATATTTAAAAATTGATATTATATATATAGTTTGAAATAAAAGTATATTAAAATCTAAATATATAAATTAATAAATAAAGAAGTTTGTTTTACCTTTTCTATTTCTCATTTAAAAACGGGTATACAAAATTATATGTCAATAATATGGAACATTAGTTCTAAACTAGTAGTTTTTTTTTCTACAAACTTCTTCAAAAATTAGCTTAAATAATTCTAATATTATTTTAATTTGTAAAATATATAATAAAAAAACTAAAAACACTTGTATTATGGATAGTAGGGTACATGATTACTATGAATGACATAGTAATCAGGTTTACGTTAGACTATGTTGCTAAAATAAAATATTAAGAGTTTTCTTATCTACTATGGACTAAAAATGATTTTTTACAATAATTCTAGAACAAATATTACATATAATTAGGAAAAATTGATAACAAATAGAAATTGATGATACCATAGTGATATGTTACAAAATGTAATGGGGCGAACATATATCTAATAACATAAATAAACTGTATAACAAAAAAACTAAAACTGATTTTAGCATATACCCAAGGGAGTTTGGGGGGGGGGGGGCGAACACCCACCCGCCCCTGTCTCCGCCTCTGCCAAAATTTGTTCTGAAACTGACACGCTAAAACATTCATCTAGGTTGCAGTTGTTAACACAAAAATAGTTTTGGGTCAAGTTTGGGTTGGATCACTTAAAACCCGAGTCGGTTTTGGGTTTGATCTGCCAACCCGATTTCTACCTGTAACCCAAAAACTTTTTATTATAAATAAATGATTTAGTTTTATTCTACTACCCGCCGACTACCATTATACAATAGTATGTCCTAACTCTAACCTACCCTTTATCTTTTCTCTGTCTTTTTCTGCTTTCCTTCTACTTTGTCTCATACTATGCTTCTCTCAACTTGTCATTCTTTTGTTTGGTGGTTTTATATGCTATATTAATGGTTTATGTTGTCCGGGTGATTTTACATTGGTAGTTACAATTTTTTTAATTTCAGGTATGGGTCAACATGTCAGTTTGGATTCGTGTCAAACAGATTGGATTCGGGTTGAGAATATGTGACCAAGGTCGGTTTTGGGTTGACAAATCCTAACCCACTTCAGGTTTGGGACGAATTTGGATTAATAAGAGCCTCGAGCAGATCGGGTTTGGACTGAGATTAGCCGAATCGCTTAACCCAAAATTGATAACCCTACAAGTAACTCGAGGCTCATAATCGAGTCGTTAGACTTTAACACCCTCATTGGCACAATTGAAAATAATTAAAAAAATAATCATTCTTGGCGACAAGCATATGTAGCTATCTATGGCTACATTTAAAATTGTACAGTTTGTATAGTGTAAAAGTACATGTTTTGTAAGCTTATTGTACAGTTTAAGAAGTTAGTATGCACATCTAGTGAAATTTCAAGAATTCAATGTATAACTTTACATATACATCCGTACAGTTTTTATTTACTAACTATACAATTTTTATTGAACAAATGTACATGTATGTAGCCATCTATAGCTACTTTGGATGTAGCCAATGAATTACCTTAAAAATGCCCATATCTTTTAGTGTCAATTTTTTTCATCATAAATTTACATGTAGAGAAATTATTAATATAGTATATATTTTACAAGTAAATAATATATATCTTACTTTGTACCTAATTAATTATATACTATTTTAAAAATATAATATATTTAAAATTCTATACTTTATTAAAGAATGTAACTAAGTAAAGACATACGGTTTATGAATATAAATTTAGGAGGGTTGGCAATATGTGACCTTGTTCACGCCGATTTTGAGTCTCTTATTGGTAAGGCTTTATAAAAACCGTAATTGTGGTATTTTTTTGTGAAACAAGAAGATCATATCATTAATTTAACAACATAAACGTTTTACATGTGACGGGATGTCATCCTTCCAAAAACCTTCTTTATCCCTACCCCTTGCATATGTAGCTCGCATATGTGCTTCAAAAACATTCTCTTGGTGTACAACCACTCAACAACATCAAAAGATTCCTAAGAGCAAGGACATCATCCATAATCCAAGCTACTATAAGATATACATCAAAAGATCCATTAATGTAATCTATATTACCCTTACAATCAAACCAAAATCAAACTTATCTTAACCCTGCCCTTATCGCCCACAAGCACCCTTCCTTTAAAGTCATTGCTTCAGCCTCAGCAGGTAACAACTTCCATTTCAACCTTTCGCAACAGCCACCACCAACTGTCCTTCACCATTGCGACCTACCATACTTATGCCAAAAGAGCATTCTGCGGTAATACTTCCATCCACCAGGATATCCACCACATCTGATTGACGATCAAGGTCAGTTGGGGCTCCATTATCCCTTATAATGCTTGCACCAGCCACCTCCAAGAAAGCTGCTAACTCCTGCCATCCATGCTCTCGTGACAGAGCCTCTCTGTGCTGCAATCTACACCTTGAAAACCATAGTCTCCATAAACATGTAACTATATTGCTTAACTTAATTTGCTGTAAAGTGAGACATTGAAACAAAAGCGAATGAATAAAAGTGCCATATGTTCTTAGAAAATTGGGTGCAAGGATATTGCTTCGAGCCCAATAATCACCCACATTAGTGCATTCCATGAAAGCATGACATAAACTCTCAAATTCTCCACATAGACAAGCAGGATCATAACCACTTCCACATCTACTAGCTATCAAACATTGACAGGCCAAAGCTTCATTCAGAATTTGCCAGGCAAAGACTATCAATAGAATAGGCAAGTTGTAACACTGCTACTCCTAATATCGTAATAGTCGAATACTCGTAGCATAAATAAAGGCGTTTCGCAATGGAAAATAAACTAACTTCTCTAACGTGGGTGTTAACGCCGTCACTCACCCATGTGAGTAACAAGGCTTCAACTTACTAACAAACATAACCGCAGTGATGGCTAGGTAGCTGAACCAATATTAACATCAAATATAAATCCAAAATCCAAACAAGTGAGCTACTACATAATCCAAAGTATACAAGCTTATATAATACATATAAAGTCTAAAGGTGTGGTAATCAAAGTAAATGTTGACTACCCACAAATCCCGCGCTTCGGTTTCAAGTCTCGATCAATGACCTGTAATATGTTGCCGTATAGGCTCATCCAACGCAGAATATGCTAAAGTGTAATCTTAGATTAGATCACTTAAGTTATGTAGCCATCTGAACATGAGATTCATTTCATGCTATTCCGTTACAGTTATACAAATAATGTTGTAATGCTATAAGTAAACACTTAGTAGTTCAACCAATATCAATCATGACATTTACTCAAGTAATCATTCACACAAACGTAATAATAGCGAGTAAAACGATGATACGAAGACGTAGTTTGAGAATGGTATTCGTTATAGGCCTTCAAGGCCCCTATCCTTCATCATCCATACCTACGGGCGTTATTGATGCCTCGTATCAACTTGTAATTATTGTGTGTTCTAGTCATTTACTCATCCTTTATTTCGTTAATCCTTGACGGACGTCATGTTAGGACAACCCGTCCATATGCTTATGATTACAATATTCAGTTCTCACCAATTGCATTCCATGCTTCTGGTACTAAGCGGACAACACATCCGACGGGATCTTCTCCCGCGTCAGCCATTTGGGTAACCGCTGAACCAACGTGCTACAAGAGCTCGTTGTATATTTTTACTTAGCCCTATTAGGGCATTCTTAAGCAGACGTAGCCATGTACCAATAGCAGGTACCGTTTGACCAACAATCTTATCAGGCTCGTTGGATTTTCCAAGAGCAGACCCGATCCGAGTTTCCTACTCTAGTGATCACTCTGCGGAATCAGCTAGTCCGTGACTACACTGGGTTTTTCTCCTCATACACCAGTCCCCCATCATGTGATTAAGTAGCTCAATCGATTTCATAAGGTCAATACCTAGATTATGGAGAATACATTTCTGTTTAGTTACTTTGCAGGTCTTACACAATTCCTAGAAGTCGTCTAGGTTATATTCATGTTCAAGTATGAATGCTCTAGAGATTGGTAATACCAAATCTTGTCCCTAAGTCTTTTACTCAGGTTGATTAGGAATGTATAGCAGTCAATGTAACTTAAATTAGTAACGTTATTTCCCAATCTTGTTCGTATTTTAAGTCGGGTGATTATTGATATCACCTTAGCCCGATGACGTCCGCACTCAGTTAAATATCATGTGAAAGACGAGCAGATGAGCACATAAACACATGCATTTATCAAATATATCACTCTTAACAATTAAGGCACACAAACATGTCTGAACCCAAGGAAACCCTTAAAACGTTCAGACCACACAGTAACATACCTCACATCGATGAACAATGCTAGCGTGAAGTATCACGCTCATCCTCTACTCTTGTATAGCTCGCAGCTCGTAACTCCTAGCTCGTATCTCTGAAATATACACTTAAGTATTAATCTACTGTAGTTACACTAACTAGGTATTCCATATCGCCACTAATCCCCTCGGTATTAACCCTGTAATTTATTCATCGTTGTTACTCGGGTTATTAAATGTATTATGGATTAGTTTAAACCTTACTTTATTTGTGTTATAATTAATATGTAGTATTAGTTTACTACTTACATATCTAACCCATATAATATCCCACCTAATCATAGGTTACTACTCTTGTATATACATACATTTTTATATACATAATAGTATAGTTCGTTACTATATGTTATAATTGACCATATAGTGTTATTAAATTTTAACCCTCATTTAAGTTATGCATGGGTCAATTTGACCCTCTTTGGTCAATTAAGTTAACTTGGTTAATTTGGGATGACTTGATCAATTTATCCAAGACAACAAGTCTATACACTTCATATTATAATCTTTGAATTGTATAATTCACTTGTTTGTTCAATTCTTTATGACATTAGTTATTAAGACTAATGTTGTAGAATTATATCCCCCACTTTATATTATAGTTCACCTCTTTCTATATGATTTACACATCATATTATATAACCTCTACACTCCACGTTTGCATATAAGTCCATATGAATTATACTCTTCATTGTATAAATGATATTCCTCACTATTCCATGTAAAACACTTAATTCTCTTATTTGTGTTGTCCTTCCCAATTAAACATTTAGACTACTCTTAATGTAATATAATGTTATAAAATACATTATTTTAAACTCAAAGCTTTTATTTAGTTCCCCACTTAATGTTACAATTTCTATTTCCAAATATTCACATTAACTTATGTGAATTTTATAGCTCCTTATCGTATGTTCATATCCACCTTAATGAATATCGATACTTTATAGTTAATGTAGCACTTATATCATTTCCTACCATATACTAAAAATTCATCCCCACTTTATTACACTCTCGCAACAGCCCCTATATTTTCATTAATTACAAATCTTCCACTCTAGTTTTCTAATGTTACAATTTTACCTCTTATGTCTTATGTTACAATATTTATACTCTTAACTAATTTTAACCTATAGTTTTCAACCTTATTTTATAAGAATAGAACAACCCCCTTGTTGTTATAGCTTTATTCTCCTTATTCACTAACTCATCTTTATTTACCATTTGACCCACTTTATTTTACAAATCTTACAATGTCATCCTTAAACTATATACTCCCACCTGTTCAAAATAAATGTCACTTTAGGTTTGAGATTTATGTTCACATTATTTGTCATTTTAGACTTATTGTATCTTACATTCTGCTTTTGCCCTTTTCACTTTTTCAATTATTAATGTCATTGAACTCTACTTTTTTGTCTTACCAATAAAGTATACTTACTTTTTTATTCTTCCCATACAAAAAGTAAGGACACACTAGTCATTTTAAACTCTTTCTTAAAAAGTGTGAAGATGTCTAAAACGACATTTATTTTGAACAAAAGGGAGTATTATACCATCTTATCAATTAAATTACAAACTTAACTCCGAAAATTCCAGTAAATTCTTTACAGACCTTAGGCGGCTTGTATTGTCGTTATCTGCCCTCAACTTCCAGAAATTATATTTTAACCCCACTAGTTTTATAAACCTTATATTTAGCTCCTAAACTTTACAATTTTACCTTTAACTCTTATATCTTGTAATCTTCTTAATTTAATTCCAGTTTTCACTCAACTTTTTCCCACAATTCAGAACAGCCCCTAAGTTCTTTCTAATTCCCAATTTGGCCTGAATTTTTCTGATTTACATTTTGGCCACACAAGTTTTATAAACCTTACATTTTATTCCAAAACTTTATTAAATTCCTAATTTTATTATTTCTCTCATCCAACTTGGTCAACACCCTAAGTATAGTCAAGGTTGACAACCAACCAACTGCCTTGACCATAACTTTCCCATAATTATGAATTTGACCCCAATTTTTCCTAGAGTTTTCATTTAATTCCTTAACTTTGTAAAAATTTATATTATCTTAGCACTCTAAGTTTACATTATTTACATGTTACCACATCTTTATAGTCTAAAGTTTATTAAATGATTATATAATCTCTATAATTCATTTAAAGGTAGTTTCTTGTACTTAAATTTATCAACCACCTTCTAACCACTTAGATATTTTTCCGAAGTACACAGAATAATTTAATTTACCAATTAGCCGAATAGCATTAAATTTCACAAACTATGCTTTTCTAGCATTTTATGTCATAAGACCTTATAATATACAAGTGGCTACTATATAAACTTTACCATAAACATAAAATGTATTAAAATACACATAACTACTGTAGGATTTTCGACTGTGACA
Source organism: Limonium bicolor (assembly GCA_023374045.1). Classification (NCBI taxonomy): domain Eukaryota; kingdom Viridiplantae; phylum Streptophyta; class Magnoliopsida; order Caryophyllales; family Plumbaginaceae; genus Limonium; species Limonium bicolor. The sequence goes on along the minus strand of CM041777.1, from coordinate 65,037,168 downwards.
ATTTACACCCCATATCTTTCAAAATTAATTTTTTTGCCACCAAACATTATAAACTTGTCATTTTAATACTTAAACCTTAGCTTAACTTAACCAAAAATTATAACATAAACTTATACATATATTTAGGTCATTATGAACCATTTTAAACAGTATAGTTTAGGGTTCATCGCATTTATATCCCATATTTTGCAAAAATTGCATTTTAGCCCTTTTTACTAAATCTTTTGTACACTTAAGCCCTTTAACTTATCCAAATGTTATAATAATGTTTTATACTCATTACTAGCTCATAATATGTCATTTTATACGGAATATTTCATCCTGCATTATGTACACAATCAAAAAAAAATTGAAAGTACAAAAATATGTTCTAAAGTTAGAACTTTTACCTTATAATTTCCAAGGTAACTTTGGTGCTTGTAACTTCAAGTTTTCAGCCCCTTTTTTTAAGGACTTACGTTTAGGTAGCTCTCTTGCTATGAATTCGGCCATTAAGGGTTTTGGAGTACATCAAGGTTTGTACATGAAAGGAGTAAAAAATATGTGTTAAAAGGGTTGAGAGATTCGGCCATATACATACCAAGGAAGAAGATGGGAGTTGATAGGATCGGGGTGCTGACCGAGTAGGTCTGAAGTGTTAGTCTCAGGCCAACCCAGCTTGAAGATTAGTATTTGCCAAAGAGAATAACGCGGAAGCTTTTGTTTAAACTTAACAAGATAGGATTCTGCTTATATTGAAATTCAATATGAATCACAACCTAGCTTCCTATCTTGGGATTCGACAGAGGTATGCTGTCTCATCCAACACTTGCTCTACTCTAGGCATAGATCAATGTGTAACAAGGAATAAAGGGAGTGTTTTGTGTGCTCTCTAGGTAATAAATACCTAAGCTAAAGTGACAAATTCACACTAATATCTCTCAAAAATATTGTGTCTCTCAAATAATCTTTTCTCTCTCTATCTCTCTAAAGCTTAATCTCGGATGCCTCCATTACTCTTTACAATTGTGTGCTTAAATACAGATTAGAGTAAGCTAAATTATAGGAGACATGATCGTGGAGTGATGCTTGAACTGAGTGCGCAAGTATCCGAGTGGTCTTGTGTCTCCACGATCTCCATGAGTGATGTTCTCTATGTTTCCTTGAATCTCGGAGTCGACTGGTTCAGAACGTTCATGTGGGCCAAGTAATGATTTGTGGAAGCGGGAGTGTCTGTGTAGCGCTACTCGAACTTGAAGATCTTGAGGGCTAGTAGCTCTACGGTGCAACCGTCACTGAGGAGGCAATCATTTGTAAAACTAAGTCTTCAAAAAAATTACCCTTTGTTGCTAATGATGGCATACTCAGTGTATCAAGCGTTGAACTCAGTGTATTCACCGAGTGTACCTAAAAATATCATGGAACAAGGTAGAACAACTATCTCGGGAGAACAACTCACTGTTTGTTCCCCCTAAAACAAACATTCCCCCTTAAGATAATGCAGTTAAATAAAAGCTGATAAAACTACAGTACGAAAGTACTAATGAATTACGTAGCAGAAATACTGAACCAATCTAAGACAGAGTGAGGCCTTCAGAGGCACTCGTTGTCTAAACATAGTCGCCCGCATAAACCAGCCACGGGATACACCGCTTCCCCCGTTTTCCAACATCAGGGGGAAACACACAAGCATTATCCAAAATAACAGAGTATAAAAAGTCTCACAGAACCACTAGAGCATAAAAACAGATAAAGAGTGTCAATTGTCAAAAACATCCTAAGGTACTATAGGTTAGGAGGGAGTGGGGCATCAGTTAGACATCTCCTTGATCCTCTCCTGTGTTATCAGCCATTGCACCATCTTCCTCTAGCCTTAGTATCCTCCATTTTGTTTGCTGTCGCAAGCGCTTCAGTGAAACTATCTTTGAACTCCTCGACCAGATGCTTGACCTCGCTTTCGAAGATAGTCATCTTCTTCTTATGGTTGTGGTTCAACACATCGATGATTATATCTATCTTCGTGACTAAGGTAGACAAGGTTTCCTCAATCACAATAACTCTTTCAATGAGAGTTGCAGAATCATTGACGGGAGTTGGTTTTAAAGCAAGAAGTTTTTTAGATGGTGGATTTGGTTTTGAGACAGACTTGATCTGAAAGGATGGGGTTTTATTGTATAGAATTTGACCAAGTATGTTTGTCTCGGTGATGCGAGTGGCTTGGGAGGTATCGAGGTTAATGCCACAGTGGGTAAGGAGCTTTGGTATCCAGAAGATGTACCCCAGAGAGTGTTAGGGTGAAGAGATAGTTGAGGCAATGTGGTTGAGTTGGGGTAGGTTGATTCTTTGGTGATGGATTAGGCAGTACATGATAACAAGGTCTAGAGGCCGAAAAATCTGGTTTTCTTCCTTTCTAGGCACAAGGTTCTTAATCACCAAGGTGTGAAGCATTTGGTGTAAGTTCAAAAAAGCGGGTTAGTCTAAAGAATGACTGACACAACTACTTGTAAGGTAGTAGTCATAAACTTCTTGTGCAGATACAAACCCTAGATCGGGAAAGTCAACTTTATCATAAAACTCTAAACTAAAAGTTGGAATGGCTAAATGGGTTGCAATAGTTTTAGAGTCAAGGATGATGGCAGTTTCGTGTACCTCGGTCATGATTTTCCCTTTTCTGATGGCACAGTTTTGGTAGAACTGGCAGGCTTCATCTTCGTGGAAGGTTTGGATGTCGTGGAACAGGTGGATCCAGTTATGAAAACGGAGCATTTCTTCAAACATAGTGAACCCTATGGAGTGAAGCCATTCGAGGTCCAGAAGTTTTCCTTATACCAGATTTATGGACTCAGCAGAGTCGTAAGTTGGGAGAGAGTACACCTCCGTTTGAGTGTCAATCAGACCGAGTCAGGGAGTTGGTGCAGGAGGGGCAGAGTTAGCTTGAGGACGGAGTCTCTTTCTAGTTGAAGTAGTTCCAGTGTCTGAGTTTGCTGGAGTGAAAGAGTTGGTTGCACTTTTTATTTTCTCTGCTGTAGGTACCGCGACTACTGGTGAAGGTGCTGTGACTACGGGTAGAGGGACCGAGACAGCAGGAGTGGACATCAAAGATGTCATGTCAATTTTGCTTCTAGAGCAGAGGTTTTTGGTAGTATGAGGGTGAGGGGCGGTGGTTTTGGAACGTCGAGTCTTTTTGGGTGGTGGTGATTGTTCTGGAGCAGAGGGTGGGGCAGTTTCAGGAATTGGGTTTTCGGGGGGTTTTGTAGTATCTTTGGTGGGGGACATGGGTTGTGGAGTTTTGGAGGGTTTTTCGACTGGTGGTTCGAGAGAGCCAAACTTAATTTGCTCATGGTGGGGTGATTTTGTGATGGTGTCGGGTGTAGGTATCACCGGAGTTGTTGGAGTAGTTAATTTCTTGTTAGGGGAGGGAGTGGTTTAAGATTTTTGTGGTGACGTCTAACAAATCCTAACGAGTTGCTAGAACTAGTAGTAGGCTAATGCTCTAATCCGGACACAACTAATCGCATAAAGAACAGTTTGTATTTGAGACCGACTAACCTATCGGCGGGATCACGCTTCTAGTCGTTAACCAGGTTTAATTTCTATGTCTTGTTATCTATCGCAGCTCTCGCGTGTTGGTTAGAAAACTACAAATATGGCTTTAATAATTAGCTAAAGAATTAAAGTGCATTAAGAACTGGAATTAAACTATTGCATAATTGAATTAGTGAAAATATTACAATATAAATAGATCTAGTTTGCTACCCCAATCCGGGGAGCTAGTCTAACTACTTGATAAGTGGTGAAAATATATATTGTAAGGGTTATTTCCGCAAATATTTTACATGATTTATAACATAATTCTACCACTTTATAGAGTATTTTATTTATATTAGTAAACTTACATATTTTTATTATCTTTTAGGAGAATGCTCAATTTGACATAAGCTACCCGCTGCAAGCAAGCAGGCTACCCGCTGCAAGCAAACAGGCTACCCGCTGCAAGCAAGCAGGCTACCCGCTGCAAGCAAGCAGGCTACCTGCTACCTACACCCATGCACATAATACTCCTCAGCCCCATTTCACTACCTACTGCTCGCGACCAACATGTACAAAAAGGGAAGTATCATGCACGTAAAGCATGATATACATGCCAGCATGGAATATTCATCTTGTAATACATACTACAGTTGGAAACGTCTCAATTTAAAAAGGATGCCACGTTACTTTTGGCTGGACTCGGAAGTTTCGGTGGGCGAGATATTAAAAGATAGACAGACGTGGGGATGGAGACTACACTTGGATAAAGTGTGTGTGAGCAAGCAGGTAGCTCTGGGAGGAGTTGGACGAGTGGAACGAGAAAAGACGGACTCGACTCGAAACGAAAAAGAAAAAGAAAGAAAGTCGAAGACAGAGAGTAGGAAGAATATAAAAGACGAGATATAAAAGGGGGCACTAGGGCTGCCCAAAAAATTCCGAAACCGCGGTATCCGACCGAAATCGAAGTGAACCGTACCTGTTTTCAGGTTAACCGTACCGGTTCTTGCGGTATGGTTAACCGAACCGAGTAAATTGACCGGTTTCGGTTTCGGTAACGGTATTGAATTTTCCAAAACGGTTAACGCTCGGTTAACCATGGTTAACCGATTATATAAACAACCAAAATCTTTAAATATTAATGTTCACCTTATATAATAATTAATGTTAGTTATTGAGGGAATATGCACAATACTATATTTTGTCACATATGTTTGATATGTCACTCATGAATTAGGTGAATGGTCAATTTGTACTATAATATTAATGGTATGGGTCTTATCAATAATAAAAAAATACACGGCTATAAGGTTAACCGATAAAACCGAACCGAACTAAAGGTTAACCGGTCTAAACGGAATGGTAATGGAATCGGATTTTAGAAAACCGAATTAAACGGTTAACCGAATCCGGTTAACCGATCTAAATGGAATGGTAATGGAATTGGATTTTAGAAAACCGAAGACCCGGTTAACCGCTTTCGGTTAACCGAATAAGGCGGTTAACCTACCATGGGCAGCCCTAGGGGGCACAGGGACTCGAAGAAAAAGAGGACGGACGGACGGGACACGAAAACAAACAGACAGAAAAGAATAGAGAGAACAGAGGCGAGAAGTCGAAGAAGAAAAACGGGAAAACAGAAGAAGACAAGAAAAAGAGGACCCATCTCCATTAAAGCTTCTTCAACAACCCATGGCTATCTCTTTTACTCTTCTTCTCTTTACTTCTTTAATGTCTGAGTAGTCCTATTTTGTACCCTTGGGATGGGGTTTGACCCCAAATCCCCAAACTAGCATGTAAAACCTAATTTGCTTAAATATAGTTGTTTTGTCTCTCTAAATTAATTAATGTGCTAGATTGATCACCTTTGTGCATTTGTGGTTTCTTCTAACTTCATACACATGTGATTTAGAGTTTGGCCAAGAGAGAGACAAACCCTAGATTTTTCCTTCTTTAATTAGTTGGTGGATTTAGTGCTATTGTTAAGGGCTTGTGTTTAATGCTATCTAGTGAGTTTATCCAACCTAACCGAAGGGTTTATTTAACTAGATAAGATTTGACTTTCACTAGGATTTTAGAGTTAGTCATAACTTTAGTCCTAATAGACAACTAGAGCAAATTGGGATAAAATGTTATGTTTGGGAGTATTTGGGTGATTACACTTTCCCGGGGTACATCTTTATTTCATCCATTAAAATACCACTTTAGTTTAATTGTTTTCTATTTTTATACTAACCGAATCACTAAGCTTGCCTCCGGCTAAACCCATATTTTTACCGTTTCAATAAAAACAACTAAATACTGAGACTAGGGAGATAGAACCAATTTCCTTGTGGATACGACACTTGTTGTACTACATCGAATAGGTGCACTTGCCTACTCTTTGCATATATTTGTATATTTTGTGATATATAGTATTTGCACAACAAGTTTTTGGCGCCGTTGCCGGGGAAATTGATAGTTTCTATCATTTTCCCCAGTTTCGGTATTTTAGTTTTTGTTTATTTTATTTTTATTTTCATTTTCGTTTTGTTTACTTTTGTTTTATTGTTAGTCTTTGTTATATTTTAGTTTTTTTATTAGCCTATTTATATTTCCTTTTTCTAACAGTTAGCATTTTTTTTGGTGTTACTTAGGTACCTTCTTCTCCCTTGTGTATGCCAAGCACCCGAGCTCGTGGTTCTCCGCTTGTCAGTCCGAGACCCGATCTTGAGCGCTTCCTACTAAGAGCTAGAAGGGATCTAAGAAGTATACCCATGGCGGATCAAGACCAACCAGTAATAGAAAACAACGGGCACAATCAAGGAGAACAACTACAAGCCCACCCTCAAGCTTTAAGTGACTACTATCAACCATGCACTGAGGGTAGAGCTTCAGCCATAGTCCTTCCAGATTTAACACCAGAGGAGAACGGACAATGGACATTTAAAACCCACTTCATTACGGTTACCCGAGACTTGGGAAGGTTCAGTGGAGCGAATCCAGACGATGCACCAAACCACTTGAGCCTCTTCCTTGACTTTTGTAATTCTTTTGGAAAAACTGGTGCCGTAAAGGAAAGGATAAGACTACAGTTGTTCCCTCACTCTCTTCAGGACTCAGCTTCAAGATGGTACAGAAGCCTCCCCTCGAAATCTATCCACACTTGGGCTCAGATGGCTCAGAAGTTTCTTGCAAAGTATTACCCAACCAGCAGAACAAGACAGTTGATTGGTGAGATCAATACTTTTACTCAAGAGCCAGGGGAAACATTATATGATGCATGGGACCGTTTAAAGAAATGTTGATGAATTGTTCTCATCACGGGCTAGATGATCAGTCTCTTTGCCTTTCTTTCTTCAATGGGTTGGACGATACTAATCGACTCCTTGTGAACTCCTCGGCTGGAGGAAGTTTTATGAACAAATCACCTCAAGAAGCGATGGAGCTCCTTGAGACCATGACCAACAACACAAGGCATGGGCGAAGAACAAAGGTATAGCTCCTAGGGCAGCAGGCCTACTCCATGTCGAGCCTACTGATCACCTCTCAGCTCAGATCTCCTCTCTCACTAAGATGGTCGAAAAACTAGCAACTGCCCAGAAAGAAAGTGTTAAGTCTGCAGCTCCTTCTTCTCAAATCAACCTATGGAGGGATGCGCCATTTGTGCGGGTCCCCATGAAACTCATCATTGCGAGGGGAAGAGCTACGTTAGTGATCATGAGAACGTGAGCTATGTTAGTAACCGTCCCATGAACTCATACCACAACAACGCCCCATGGAGAAATCACCCAAATTTTTCATGGAGGAACAATGATCAAACCCAAGAGGACCGAGTAATGCTTCCAACAACTCAATGGGATATAAACCTCAAGGATCATCCAAGCAAACAACTCCTCAAATGGGTATAGACCTCAAGGTGGCCCACCGGGGTTCAACAACAGCAGCAACAACCCCCCTCTTCTTCTGATGGTAACTTACTAGGATTGAGCCATGATGCAAAATATCAGATATGACGATGAACTTCATGTCGACCACCCAACTAAGTTCACCGAGCAGGAAGCCTTCAATGCCAACCAGACACAATTCAACCAGAGTCTCAAAACCCAACTTGACCAAATCTCAGAACAACTTTCTCAAAGGCCACCTGGCACATTTCCAATCAGCCCAAGCAAAATCCGAGGGAACATGCTAACAGTTGACTTTGAGAAGCGGGAAGCATTTAGAATCACCATATCCCAAGCTGAAAACCGAGGATCAAGAATCTCAAACATTTCAAGAGGAAGATCAAAAGACTTTTGAGGAAACCCCTCCTCCTCCGAAAAATACTTCCAAGGAGAAGGAGTCTCCTGAAACTTCTACACCCTCCACTCTCACTAAGATTCTTCCTCCTCTTCCTTTTCCAAACAGGCTCAAAGATAAATATTTAGATGAACAATTTGGAAAGTTTTTGAGCCACTTCAAGAAACTGACAATTAACATTCCATTTTCTGATGCATTAAAACAGATGCCGATCTATGCAAAGTTTATGAAAGACATCATCTCCAACAAGAGATCGTTGCAAGAGGTTGAGACCGTGCATCTTACACAAGAAGTATCAGCGGTGCTGCTAAAGAGCTTCAAGAACCTACCTCCAAAACTTGGAGACCCTGGTTTGCCAATCATACCTTGCTCTATTGATGATGTTGATTGTGGTAGTGGACTTTGTGATTTAGGAGCTAGTATTAATCTCATGCCACTGTCAATATTTAATAAGCTTGGAATTGGTGAATGCATGCCTACTTCAATTCAATTGCAATTAGCTGATAGGTCCTTAGTGTTCCCGAAAGGGATAGTGGAGGACTTGGTTGTGACTGTTGGAACCTTTGTGTTCCCTGCTGATTTTATTGTGATTGACATGGAAGAGGATGCTAGGGTACCATTGATTTTGGGCCGTCCTTTTATGCGGACTGCTAGGGCTCTGATAGATGTTGAGAAAGGAAAAATTATACTGAGACTTCATGATGAAACAATAGAGTAGACATGTCTAGTAGTAAAGTAAACCTGCGCATGCAAGCTGTTTATGCTACAGACATTGTTGACTCTATAGTGCAGATAATTCCTCTTCTCTAATTTGTTATGATGCTCTTAAACTTGCTGCTTGAGTTCGTGATGAGCAGGTTATTGACCAAGAGGTAGTAGAGATGGTGGCAGCCTTGGACAGTAGAAGATCTTATGCCATGCCACGCGACCCACCACCAGAACCATTAGAGCGGTCTACCCAAAAGCCTCCACCGTCGGTTGAGAAGCCTCCCATCGTGGAGATGAAACCCTTACCTTCACACTTAAAATATGCTTATTTGACTGACCCCTGTGTTCTACCTGTTATTATCTCCTCCTCTTAACAGGTGCACAAGAGGAAAGTCTTTTGAAGGTGCTTCGAAGCCACAAAAGAGCTATTGGCTGGTCCATATCAGACATCAAAGGCATTGACCCCCGCTTCTGCACTCCACCACATATATGGAGGATGATTACAAACCTTTGGTCCAACCGCAGAGAAGATGAATCCTAACATGAAAGAGGTGGTGAAAGCTGAAGTCTAAACTGCTAGACTCTGGGATAATCTACCCCATATCTGACAGCAAATGGGTGAGCCCAGTTCAGGTTGTGCCGAAGAAAGGAGGCATCACAGTGGTCCCCAATGCGAAGGGTGAGTTGGTCCCCCAAAAAACCACAAATGGTTGGTGGGTTGTGCATTGACTATAGGAAATTGAATACTGCCACCCGCAAGGACCACTTCCCTCTGCCCTTCATCGACCAGATGCTTGAGAGACTGGCCGGGCAAGACTACTACTGCTTCCTCGATGGCTACTCAGGCTACTTCCAGATACCCATTGCCCCAGAGGACCAAGAGAAGACTACTTTTACATGCCCATATGGGACATTTGCATACAACCGGATGCCGTTTGGTTTATGTAATGCTCCTGCAACCTTCCAGAGGTGTATGATGTCCATCTTCTCTGACTTTCTAGAGAGAGCATTGAGGTGTTCATGGACGACTTCTCAGTTTTTGGTCTCACCTTTGAATCTTGCTTAGACAATTTGGATGACATTCTTGCTCGGTGTGAGGAAACTAACCTTGTGCTTAACTGGGAAAAATGTCACTTCATGGTCAGAGAAGGGATAGTCCTTGGGCACAAAATTTCTTCAAGAGGTATCGAAGTTGACCAGGCCAAGGTTGAGATTATTGAAAAACTGCCACCACCTACCTCTGTCAAGGACATAAGAAGTTTCCTTGGGCATGCCGGGTTTTATAGAAGGTTCATCAAAGACTTCTCAAAATTTCGAAGCCTTTATGTGACCTCTTGGCCAAGGATACTAAGTTCAACTTCACTGAGGAGTGTATGCAAGCCTTCAATACCCTTAAGGAGTGTCTCATCTCAGCCCCCATTGTAGTTTCACCAGATTGGAGCCTTCCATTTGAGATTATGTGTGATGCTAGTGACTACGCAGTGGGGGCAGCCTTGTGTCAGAAGAAGGAGAAATTCTGAGGACCATCTACTATGCTAGCAGAACCCTCAATGAAGCTCAGAAGAATTATGCCACTACTGAGAAAGAGCTTCTAGCAGTGGTCTTTGCTTTGGATAAGTTCAGATCCTACCTTCTTGGGAGCAAAGTGATAGTCCACACAGATCACTCTGCTCTCAAATATCTGTTCACTAAGGAGGATGCCAAGCCCAGACTTCTCAGATGGATCCTCCTACTGCAAGAATTTGAAATTGAGGTCAGAGATAAACCAGGAGTGCAGAATGTGGTGGCTGACCACCTATCTCGCATAGAAGCACCAGAGGATGGAGTGCCCATTAATGAATTCTTCCCGGATGAGTATCTCTTCATGCTCGGCCACACAGATGATCCCTGGTATGCAGACATGGCAAACTATTTGGCACAGGGAGTAGTGCCTCGCAAAATGACTTATCAACAAAAGAAGAAATTCTTTGCAGATGTGAAGCATTACTATTGGGAGGACCCTTTCCTTTTTAAGGCCTGTGCAGATGGGATGGTTAGAAGGTGTGTGCCAGCAGCCGAAGTACAGAATATTCTGAAGCATTGTCATTCTCTCGAGGCAGGAGGACACCATGGGCCGGCAAGGACCGCAGCTAAGATTCTTCAATCAGGGTTCTTTTGGAAAACCCTTCACAAGGACTGTCATGCTTATGTTGCCTCTTGTGACCAATGCCAGAGACTTGGAAACACCTCCAGAAAGCATGAGATGCCTCTAAATGTCATCATTGAGGTGGAACCTTTTGACCTATGGGGAATTGACTTCATGGGCCCTTTCCCTTCATCTTTCTCGAATCTCTACATTTTGGTGGCAGTTGACTATGTCACCAAGTGGGTAGAAGCCATTGCATCCCCCACTAGTGATGCCAAGGTGGTGATTAAATTCCTTAAAAAGAACATCTTTACAAGGTTTGGAGTGCCACGTGCTATAATCAGTGATGGCGGGTCTCACTTCTGCAATAAGCAGTTTCAAGCTTTAATGGGAAAGTATGGAGTGAGACATAAGGTAGCTTTACCTTACCATCCTCAAACAAATGGCCAAGCCGAGGTCACCAACCGAGAGCTGAAGTGGATCCTTCAGAAAACAGTCAATTCATCAAGGAAGGATTGGTCACTAAAGCTAGATGATGCACTATGGGCATATAGGACAGCTTATAAGACTCCCATCGGCATGTCTCCATACCGACTTGTCTTTGGCAAAGCTTGTCATCTACCAGTGGAGTTGGTGCACAAATCATTCTGGGCTGTGAAAGCATTGAACTTTGATCTAATGAGTGCGGCTGACAAAAGAAAATTCCAACTGACTGAATTGGAAGAGTTTCGAGAGGACGCATATGAGAACAACCGCATCTATAAGGAGAAAGCCAAGAGGTGGCATGATAAGATGATCCTTAGGCGGGAGTTCCATGTGGGAGATTGGGTTCTGCTTTACAATTCCAGGCTGAAGTTGTTCCCTGGTAAATTAAAATCGCATTGGGCTGGACCTTTCACTGTCTCAAATGTCACTCAATATGGATCAGTTGAGTTGAAGAATGCAAAAGGGCAAACCTTCATGGTGAATGGATCGAGGCTAAAGCATTATATGGGAGGTAATCTTGAGAAAGTCGAAGCTCGTGCCATCATTCTAAGAGACCCTCAGGTTTGATCTATGCTTACTGTGTCTAGCCAAAGACGTTAAAGAAGGGCAGCTCTCCGGGAGGCAGCCCGGATTCCATTTCATTTCATTTTATTTTCATGTTTTTTTTCGTTAGTTTAAAAACTGCACAATATTTTGAACTCTTGTGAGTTAATGGGCTTTTTGAGCATTCCTCGGAATTGCATTTTTGTGCCCAAATTGGTGTTGTTTGTGTTGTGAATATTTTGGAAACAGGTGTGCCCCTCTGAAAAAGGGATGGATTTAGGAACAATTTCAAAGGAAACTCTGGCGAAATTTTTCCAAGGACCTTCATCTCCAATGATCGAAGGCTGCGCCTCATCGACCCTGGACACTCTCAAGTGTGGGGGAATCCCGTCTTCAGTCCACACCTTATCAGGGGAGTACTAGTTTCACCCTTCTTTTTAATTTTGCACAATACATATCATACACACTTTTTGTTAAACTCTATGCAAGTGCTTCGAAAAGGTCTTTTGTTTCTCCCTTCGTTATTCCTTGAACAATGAGGACATTGTCCCATTTAAGTGTGGGGGAGACGACCTTTTCTTTTTGCGCACTGCTCAATTTCCTTATGCTTATCTATTGCTTCCACTTAGGAGTTACATTTAAATGTAAGCAAGTTTTTCTTTGAATTCTTGGGATTTTTCATCAAAAAATTTCAAAAATTCTCTCTTGAGGAGCATGTATATGCGGTGCAGCCATAAAACCTTATCTTGGTGAATTTTTATTGCTTAGGGGTTCTTTCTATCTTCTCTCTTAGGGATTGCTAAGGGGTGCTTCTTTGTGAAAATCTAAAAAGGGACTTGTGAGACACCATTGGTAACCAACAAAATGAGAGTTGAGTGTTCTTTAATGCAAAGGCTAAAATGCCTAAATATATCTCCTCATCTCTTATGCAAAAGTGAAACAAATGCATACATCTATTTTTCCTTTTGTTTTCTCCTCAATGCCCATTCTTGAGAGAAGTTGGCCATGGTAAAAGTTCTCCAAGTCACCTAATCTTTATAACTTTGAAGCACTCTAGATCATACCCCGAAACTCTATCTTTTTATTTTTACCCGAAGCACACCCATGTCACCATGATGAGGTTGGTTCGCACTCCTCATGAGTTTTCCGCCATTTTGTTCACTGAAATCCAAGAATTCATTTAAACACTTGCTTGCTTTAAATATCTCTTCGTTTCTCGTGGGTTCCTAGTTTTGCTTGAGGACAAGCAAAAAGATAAGTGTGGGGGAGTTGATAAGTGGTGAAAATATATATTGTAAGGGTTATTTCCGCAAATATTTTACATGATTTATAACATAATTCTACCACTTTATAGAGTATTTTATTTATATTAGTAAACTTACATATTTTTATTATCTTTTAGGAGAATGCTCAATTTGACATAAGCTACCCGCTGCAAGCAAGCAGGCTACCCGCTGCAAGCAAGCAGGCTACCTGCTACCTACCCCATGCACATAATACTCCTCAGCCCCATTCACTACCTACTGCTCGCGACCAACATGTACAAAAGGGAAGTATCATGCACGTAAGCATGATTACATGCCAGCATGGAATATTCATCTTGTAATACATACTACAGTTGGAAACGTCTCAATTTAAAAGGATGCCACGTTACTTTTGGCTGGACTCGGAAGTTTCGGTGGGCGAGATATTAAAAGATAGACAGACGTGGGGATGGAGACTACACTTGGATAAATGTGTGTGAGCAAGCAGGTAGCTCTGGGAGGAGTTGGACGAGTGGAACGAGAAAAGGAACTCGACTCGAAACGAAAAAGAAAAAGAAAGAAAGTCGAAGACAGAGAGTAGGAAGAATATAAAAGACGAGATATAAAAGGGGGCACAGGGACTCGAAGAAAAAGAGGACGGACGGACGGGACACGAAAACAAAACAGACAGAAAAGAATAGAAGAACAGAGGCGAGAAGTCGAAGAAGAAAAACGGGAAAACAGAAGAAGACAAGAAAAGAGGACCCATCTCCATTAAAGCTTCTTCAACAACCCATGGCTATCTCTTTTACTTCTCTTCTCTTTATCTCTTTAATGTCTGAGTAGTCCTATTTTGTACCCTTGGGATGGGGTTTGACCCCAAATCCCCAAACTAGCATGTAAAACCTAATTGCTTAAATTAGTTATTTTGTCTCTCTAAATTGAATTAATGTGCTAGATTGATCACCTTTGTGCATTTGTGGTTTCTTCTAATTTCATACACATGTGATTTAGAGATTTTGGCCAGAGAGAGACAAACCCTAGATTTTTCCTTCTTTAATTAGTTGGTGGATTTAGTGCTATTGTTAAGGGCTTGTGTTTAAGGCTATCTAGTGACGTTTATCCAACCTAACCGAAGGGTTTATTTAACTAGATAAGATTGACTTTCACTAGGCTTTTAGAGTTAGTCATAACTTTAGTCCTAATAGATAACTAGAGCAAATTGGGATAAAATGTTATGTTTGGGAGTATTTGGGTGATTACACTTTCCCGGGGTACATCTTTATTTCAGTCCATTATAATACCACTTTAGTTTAATTGTTTTCTATTTTTATTATCTAACCGAATCACTAAGCTTGCCTCCGGCTAAACCCATATTTTTGCCGTTTCTAAATAAACAACAACTAAATACTGAGACTAGGGAGATAGAACCAATTTCCTTGTGGATACGACACTTGTTGTACTACATCGAATAGGTGCACTTGCCTACTCTTTGCATATATTTGTATATTTTGTGATATATAGTATTTGCACAACACTACTCAAACATAATTATAAAATAACATAAATAAAAGAGAAAGACATTAATGTGTAACCAAAAATAATATGGGGAAGTGGTGGTGGTCTAGTGGTGTGTGTGGTGGTGCGGTGGATGATTATGGTGGTGGTGGTCTACGGTGAGGGTGCTGGTGGCGTGAGGTGTGGAGATGATGGGAGACGGTGAGGGAGTATATGGCTGGTGGTGTGTGGAGCAACTCGATGGATGAATGGGAGGAGAAGTTGTTGTATTTGAATGAGTACGAACAGAAGCTACATGAATGAATTAGTATGGCTCTGGATGTGATATATATAATGCATGGAACTTTATCTTTGCGGTAGAAGATAAAAAATTAGTTATTTTTATCTTTTCCTACGTAGCAACGCCCCAAAGAATCAACTCAACAGCCCCGTCCGGACTTGCGTCCTGCTGAGCAAGTCCGGACACCTCTGTAATGTCCGCGCGAGTTTCTTCTATCTGTATCAGGACCTGCGTCCGGGTAGGAAGTCCAGACACACCTGTCAGTGACGTCTGACCCAACTCGTCTGGACGTAAGTCCGGACACGGCTAAATTCACTCTTAACTGCCGTCCGACCTAGATAGTCCGGACAGAACTTCGACATGCTCCAAATTCTTCGTTCTTGCTCCAATACACTCCCCGTCTGTACAGTTGCGCTCCTTAGGATCTGAACTTTGCATTTCCTAGGATTTTTCCTCCTTTTAACACATTAATACACATCATTTCTCAATAAAAAAGAATTATAGGAAAAATACTAGATAAAAGTGAAATTTAACCTGAATCACCATGAATTTAGAAGTGAAATTTCTCTTAAAGATTTTATAAATTTCACGCTTGTCAAACTTCCTCACACTTAGCTTTTGCTTGTCCTCGCAAAAAAAAATGATTACTTTTAAGGGTCGTAGTATCGACACTCAGGACCAAACAGTTACCGATGGAAAACAAGAAAAATGACAATAAAATGAATAGTTCTGCTACTTGATGTAGGTTTTTGCAAAGAGTGAGAAATAGTGAAGTTAAAAGCATGGAGAAGTTAGATTATAGAAACCGAAACAGAATAGTCTGGGATTTTCCACCGTTTCTTCCTCTAACTTTTGGATGACAAGGGGTGTGAAGTAACGCCTTATTCGTGATACCTTTCAATACCACATACTCATAATCAGAATAGACAAAATGACATAAATGTTTAACTTTCCATATTTCTTTTTATATCTAACATTTTATTCTTTCATTTGCACATTCAATTCATCCCTCAAACTTTTCTCTTCATCCTTGTAACGGCTTTGAGTCAACTATCCTAGATCCCGATACCTTAAGTAGATACGTGTTAAGGCACCCCGAGGACTTAATAACTGAATGAAGCGGCCTATTTGGTTCAGAAATTTTAATTCTAATTAGCGGAGTACTTTGCCTTATCCTTTCATACCAAACTTTCTTATCATTCCTAAAATCCCAAACTAAACTAATTCAGTTTTCATAATCAGCTAATCCACCAAATTTCAGTGAAAATAGATTCAGTTTGGATAAAACTATACATACAAACAGCCAAAAGTAGAAAAATTCTTGAGGTGGCCATCAAGCTTGTTTTCAAGACCTCAACAAAAACAATTCACCTAGAGATTCAAAATTTATTGGCACTTAAAAGAAGCAATCCTTTCAAAATAAGAGGACAAACAAAAACAAATGTGGCATTAAGTGCAATTGTCAATATTTAGAAAGTACCTCTACTTCCTCACACTTAAGAGGAGCAATGTCCTCATTGTTCACAAATTAAAACGAAGAAAAGGACTTTCTAAATATTGCAAACTCATCAAGGATTTCATTCAGGACAATAATGACCGATAAACAAAATAATAATAATCTTTAAGCATAAAAGTCATGATAGGCTGAACATAAACATTAAAAATAAGGAGAAACTGAAACTTCCCTGATATTGTGGATTGATGAAGGTTCCCTTCCTCACACTTAAGCTTGAACAAGAAAGGTAACATTCCTCACACTTGTGTTCCAACAAGTGTCCACCTCGGGGGTACATCAACCACCATAATAATAAAAATTTCACCTGCACACACAACTACCACAAAACGCTGAAAGCGTTGCATTAAAGCACAGGCACCATTGCCACCTCTGAATGAAATAAAATAAACCTAGAAAAACAAATTCAGTAAATAAAAACTAACTAATACCAAAATAATGCTGAAAAATGAGAGAAAGCAAAATTTTACAAATTCTGGGCATGTCCGGACCTATACGTCCGGACGCGTCTGTTTGGCTAGCTTTATTTCCTTTTCTCAGCAAAACAAAGATAAAACATAAAAAAAACAACCAGCAAACATAAAAATAAAAATAAAATAAACAAAAGCAAGAATAAAATAGAAATTTAACAATTGAGTTGCCTCCCAGTAAGTTGTCCGTCTTTATAGTCTTTGGCTAGACTCTTGCTTCGTTATCCCTGATCAAAAATAAAAGTAGATAATCGCTTTGCCAGGAAAACGAAATAGGTAGTAATTAAAATCAAACCACCTGGATCAAAACAAAGCATTACTTTGGCAAATAAAATAGAAAAGTGAATACTCCACAAAACCTGATGTTTGAGGAGATACTGCCGGTAACGTATTTCTAATTGGAGACCAGGTGATGATGGATTACCTTCCTCAAATTCAAGGACATAAACGTCCTCCTCCTTTTGTTGAAGCTCCTGAAGGCAAGGTTGAAATTGTAGAACAATTGATGTTGGCGCTTTCTCCTCAGATTTGAGAATATAAATATCTCTCTCCGGTTGGTAAGGCTCCATGGCAATTCCATTTTGGCAGACAATTGCGGTAGTAGTTGTAATTTCTTCTTCTTCCTATGGACTCGATTGTAATTGGCACTTCTACCGGCTCACAGACAAGT
>CM041777.1:64990291-65019323 GCA_023374045.1 Limonium bicolor | reverse complement strand
ATTCCAGGCTAAGCATTTAACCTCCACAGTTCCGTCGTCCTTTCAGCAAAACCTGCAAATACCAAAATGGCTTCTTCATATTGCAGCAGCAGCAGCATATTCGCTTGTCTAGCAGCTATGATACTATTTTTTGGTGTGGGTTCAGCTCAGCTGAGCTCCACATACTACTCGACTTCGTGCCCAAACGCTCTCTCCACCATCCAGACGGCAGTCAAGGCCGCTATAGCCAATGAGGCTCGCATGGGTGCTTCACTGCTCCGTCTTCACTTCCATGATTGCTTTGTTAACGTAAGTAGGAAAATCATATCTACATTGAATTTTTCCACTTACATACTTCTTCTATGGATATATGATCATCGATCTTCACATATTCTGGTCTATTTTAATCCTTGTTACTCAGTTAATGCAAATTCTAATATCGTGGATGATCTTTGCATGCATATTAATGTTTTGATTAGGGATGTGATGCGTCAATTCTTTTGGACGACACTTCCAACTTCACCGGAGAGAAAACTGCTATCCCCAATCTTAATTCACTCCGAGGTTTTGATGTGATTGATACGATCAAATCCAATGTTGAGAGCGTTTGCCCTGGTGTCGTTTCATGCGCTGACATTCTTGCTGTTGCTGCTAGGGATTCCGTCGTCGAGGTAAGAAAACCAAAATATTACAACTACTTCCTTAATTAATAAAATATTACTACTACCACTACTACTCTTATTTAATAATTTTACAAGTACTTAGATTTCAAAACAAAATATAATATTGCAAGTATCTATCAATTCCCCCGGTTGAAATTTCTACGTCATCCTCTTCCCTGAAATTGTCCCTTTCAATTTCACAGCTAGGCGGTCAAACATGGACAGTTCCATTAGGCAGACGCGACTCAACAACCGCAAGTTCAACAACGGCAAACTCAAACATTCCCGCACCAACACTAAACCTAACCAATCTCATCTCCTCCTTCGCTAATCAAAACCTCACAACCAACGATGGTCGCACTCTCTGGCGCACACCATCGGTGTCGCACGATGCACTTCATTCCGCGCCCGTATCTATAACGAGACCAACATAAACTCAACATTCTCCACTTCTCTTCAATCCAACTGTCCCGCTACAGGCGGGGATAACAACACTGCACCGCTTGATACTTCCGGGTCTACCACATTCGATAATGGGTACTTCACGAATCTGCTGTCGCAGAAAGGTCTTCTTCATTCGGATCAGCAGTTGTATAGTGGTGGATCAGGGTCGACGGATTCGTTAGTGAGTACGTATAGTTCGAGTCAGTCGACGTTCTTTACGGATTTTGGAAATGCTATGATTAAGATGGGGAATATTAGTCCCTTGACTGGGTCTAATGGTGAGATTAGGACTAATTGTAGAAAGACCAACTAGAATTATACTTATGTGTACGTACGTACAACAATTGTGGAATTCGGGATAATAATCAGTAGTTATTGCTTAGATTACCTGCATGCAGTTTTGATATTGGCTATTTATTATGTAATCAAGAAGCAATAATTGTTGTTCTTCTGTTTTCTTTTAAATCGGCTGGATATAGACGTTACAATATTGCTGGCTAGCTGTGTATTAATCGAATTTACATAATACTTTTCCAGGTAAATACTTGAGACATTCTTTTTAGTGTTTACGGGTAATTAATCCAACGACGTACACATCAAATAGATTGGGAATTTGGTCACCGCTATATTTATTGGTGTCGGAACGAATTTTTTTTTTTTTTGAAAACGTGGTGTCGGAACGTATATTATTTGCATTGTGCAAAGCCGTGTTTCATACTACTCTCTCCGTCCCACTTTGATCGTCCTATTTACTATTTGGACATGTCGTTTGACTTCAATTTTTAACATATAAGATAAATTAATTTTGAAAATTTAAGTTTTGCATATGATTCCTTACATGATAAACTATATGATACAAAATTTAGTTTTATAAAATTATTTTATCTTATATGTTTAATATTGAGGTGGAAAAACATGCCAAAAAGTAAACAAGACACTTATGATGGGACGGAGGTAGTACTTGATAATCAACTAGACTCGCACGGGTCCGACACCTCATCAATCATACTCCCTCCGTCCTGAATTGACCGTCCTGTTTACTATTTGAACATGTCGTTTGACTTTAATTTTTAATATATAAGATAAAGTAATTTTGAAAATTTAAGTTTTGCATATGATTCCTTACATGATAAACTATATGTTACAAAATTTAGTTATATAAAATTATTTTATCTTATATGTTTAATATTGAAGTGGAAAAACGTGCCATAAAACAAACAGGACGGTCAATTCAGGACGGAGGGAGTACAAGTTAGCTAAGGTTGTTGTGGAAAAGGAGAATGCGGCTGCAATGATTGACAAAGAGAGAGAGAGAATACTAACTACTGACTACTGATCACCCTAACAAAGTACAAAGAGGTCGGAAAGATAGAAATTGATCAGTTCCGACCTGATTTTATGACGTTTATACATTAAACTACATCAGTAAATCAAGTTTGCATATAGTGGCCAGCGGATGTAGAGTGAGGTTGGGGAAAAAAATACAAAATAACATAATGTTTTAATGAATGATAGTGCCAACAAAAATTTTAGTCCTATAACGGAATTCTTTTTTTTTTTTAAGAAACATTGTGACCATATATTAAACATAAACATAAACATGCACACGAGAGAAACCCTCATGTCATGCTAGTTCCATATCTAGCTTACATGCCAAACTAATATTAGGGGGAACATGCTCCCCCAACCACACCCGGTTACTCTCAACAAAGGGGTTCCCCAAATTACAAATAATCTTAGTCAGATATTTGTCGTACGGAAGAGAATCACTCTTAATAATACTAGCAAAATTAGAGAGTAATCCTCTCACCATCGAGATATCCTCCCAACTGGCATTGGGTCTTCTGATATCTCCCAAATTGAGGACATCCTCGAAATATTTATCAACTGATTCAAAACAAATGCTATGGCTACCCACCGAGATAGCAAGCTCCATGGCAATTCTTTTTGCTTTAATATCAGCATACTGCACATTTCTAGTGCTGGAAATTCTTCGATTGAAAACTAGAATAGGCAAACCTCGATCATCTCGGATGATACCGGCTATGATCTGGTCACCATAACGACTAGCAAGCATACCCGTACCAATGCTATGATAGCCCGACGGAGGAGGTTGCCAAATCCTAGGAGAATAGATATGAGAGGGGACCTTCATCACCGAAAGATAAGCTTCAGTAAAGGAGTTATTTACCTCGACTTCTTTCCACCAAGAGAGCTCTGGATTATGCTTGACCTTATTCCTCGAAGCGTATATAACCCAAAGCTTATTAGCTATAAGAGATAGCTTCTTCACACTCCATACCTCAGCCATCCGAAAAAACCAGTCCAACATACCATCCACATTATTAGGAATATCATTCACATCCACCAAGCCCCTCCATATATCTTTAACAGCACAACAAAAGAAGAAGCAATGCGCCAAGTTATCCTTATCCCCACAGAAGAAACACTTTGAATCACCCCCAATCCGTCTAGCCAGATTATCCTGACAAGGGATAATATTTCCCAAGAACTTCCAGAGATTAAGTTTAACTCTAGGGCAGCAAATGGAACTTGTGAGCTTCTTCCCAATCCTACCAATGGAGAGGGGAGGATTGGAGGAGCTTCCCACCCCTGTTTCTTTTACCAGAGAGAGATAAGCTGATTTGACGGAGAACTTGTTATCTTTGGAAAAAGCCCAGGTCCACTGATTAGAACTATCCAAGTCATGAGAAGTAGAAGACAGAGACTCATCCGCAACAGATGGTAGAGGCCGAGCCCCTTCTCTGAGCAGGTCCAAGACCGAAGAGATAGACTTCCAGATGGGACTACCTTTATTTGAAGGGTAGCACTCACAAATATTGATATCAGGGTAATAGAGCTGTTTCATAACTTGAGCTACTAAAGACCCCGGAGAGGAAAGTAATCTCCAAAGCTGTTTAACCAAAAGAGCTTTATTAAAATTTTCCACTTCTCTGAAACCAAGGCCTCCTTGGTCCGAAGTGTCACACACCTTAGACCATTTAGTCCAGTGGAGAGCTCTTTTGTCGACTTTCCCACTCCACCAGAAGGAGGAGAAGGATGAATTGAGTTTCACAATAATACCCTTGGGAAGGGCAAATAGGGACATGGTGTAGTTGGGAATAGACTGGAGAACACTAGACACCATGACAGATCTAGCTGCTTGTTCCATAGGTTTAGTCCAACTGGAAACCCTTCTATGAACGGATTCGATAAGATAGGTAAAGAGATCATGTTTTCTCCTACCTATCTTGAGGGGAAGGCCCAGGTATTTGGAGAAGCAAGGCACCTCTTGCACATTCAGAAGGGTGGAGAGATTGTCTTTAATGTGGAGAGATAATCTTTTACTAAACACCAATTCGGATTTGAGATGGTTGATTTTGTGGCCGGAGGCTCGAAGGAATTTTGTGAGAATATGATTTAGGCGGGAAATATTAGTGGAATCGGCCTTACCAAAAAGGAGAAGGTCATCAGCAAAGGCTAGCTGAGATATAGACGGGCAGAGGGGGGAGAGCTTGATACCATGGAAATCTCCATTAATATCAGACTTATTAAGGTGACTCAGGCTTCCTGAGCCAATATGAATAGAAAGGGAGAAAGAGGGTCTCCTTGTCTAATGCCCCTAGACTGGTCAGAAGAGTTACCTGGCTTGCCGTTGATGAGGATAGCACATCTGACTGAACGAACACAATTCATAACTGGAGTGATCCAAAGAGAAGGGAAGCCCATGGAAGTAAGAACATCTTGGAGGAAGCTCCACTCTAATCCGTCATAGGCCTTGCTAAAGTCCAACTTGAGGGCAAAGAAACCATTTTTAACAGCTTGGTTCTTCTCTAAAAAATGTTGGAGCTCGCCTGCTAGAATGATATTGTCGGTAATAAGCCTTCCTTTCACAAACCCTGATTGATTGTGAGAGATGAGATGAGGGAGAATATGTTGAACCCTATTAGCCAAGGTCTTGGAAGCAATCTTATACGCAAAATTACAGAGAGCAATCGGTCTGAATTTATCAATCTCAGTCGCCCCCGCCATCTTTGGGATAAGAGTAATAAAATACTCATTTAAGGACTCAGGGAGGGGCTGGCCTCTCAGAATAGGAATGACTGCATCAATAATTTGATTCCCAATGATATGCCAAAAGGTGATAAAGAATTTACCATTGAAACCATCCGGCCCAGGAGCTTTGTTAGCTCCTAATTGTTTCACAGCAGTAATGATTTCCTCTCTGGTATAAGGTCTGCTCAGCTCAGAGATAAAGCTTCCATTTAGCCGACCCTCCACCGCTCCCAAAAGGTCCCTATCCACCTGGGGTTGAGAAGAAGAAAAGAGGTTTTGAAAATACTCTCTAGCAATGACTTCTATCCTCTGCCAAGAATACTGCATAGTGCTCCCAGAGTCCATGAGACCAAAGATCTCTTTTGATCTTTTAATTGAGGAAGCCCTAGCATGGAAAAAACCCATATTGTTATCTCCTTCCATAATCCACTTATCTCTAGATCGTTGCTTCCACCATATTTCCTCCCGGAAAGAGAGTAACTCAATTTCCAACAGGAGCCTCTTTCTATTATTGATAGCTCCCAAAGAGCTATCACTAATAGAGATCTTACCTAACTCTTTCTTCTTATTTATGATCTTCCATTTAATCTTTGAGATAGACCACCCTTTCCATTCACTTAGCTTTCGAGCACATAAATCCAGGGAAGTAGTAATGTTAGGGTAATTGTTACTCCAGACCTCCGTAACTATCTCTGCACACTTGGGATCCAAACACCAACCGTTTTCAAATCTGAAAATTTTTGCCGGAACTTTATGAATACCAAAGAACCTGATAAAAAGAGGGCAGTGATCCGAAGCTTCCCGGGGAAGATGTTCCACAGAAATATTGGGGAAGGCCTGTAGCCCAGCCGAAGAGCAAAGCACTCTATCCAATCTACTATGGGAGTGGGAGTCTCCATCTTGGCAATTGGTATAAGTAGAACTCTCTCCAAAGAAACCGATATCATGGAGATCACATTCAAGAATGGCCTCTCTGAACGGGGCCATGTGGACATCTTGCCTGATTCTACCCCCGATCTTCTCAGAGGCATGCAGTATCTGATTGAAATCCCCGGCTATCACCCAAGGCAAGCTAACTTGCTTACCAAGAATTCGGAGAAGTTTCTAGGACAGATGCTTGAGAGACCAATTGGACCACCCATAAAACCCGGTAAAAACAAAATGGAGCTCACCCGGCATAGACATACTGGCAGACATATGATGCATAGATTGAGAAATCATAGAACAACCTAGGGAACTTTTCCACATAAGGCAGAGGCCTCCACTCCTCCCCCTGCTTGAAACCGCTAGCCCGCTATACTGAGGGAACATCCCAAAGAAAAACTCCATATCACTCTCAGACTTATGGGTCTCACTGAGGAAGATGATATCGGGATTGAGTTTAAGAATCAAACTCTTAATCCAATAGACTGCCTTGGATTTACCTAATCCCCTGCAATTGAGAGTTAAGCAGCTCATCTGAAAAACCGCTAGGGACCTCAACAACTTAATCAAACCAGACCACTCAGCCGAACAAATTCACACTGAGTTCCAACCTGCACTACGGACAAACTCAGGCAATACCCAACAACAATCAAGACCCAGAAATCCAACAAACTGGGAAGCCACAAACCAGCTGACCCTAGACCAAACTAAACCAGAGGCCACAAACCAACTCCAAGAGCCCGAACCCTGCCGAACTCACACTAGAACCCTAGCCGGAAACGGAGGAGTGACCCAAGGAGAACCCAATCGAAACAATAGGAGAGCAGCAACCTCAATGAGGAAATCAACAGGTGAGACAACACCCGGAGGAGAGCACACACGCTACAGCCAACACCCCATCTGACCCGGCAGAATACCACAACCAGAACAGACCAAATCAACCACGACGACAGAAACCTCAATGAGGAAATCAACAGGTGAGACAAGACGACACTGAATCGGAGAAGGAGGAGTTACAACTGCCTCAAACGAACAACCCGAATTTAGCCGGAGCAGCCAAACACCAATCCCTAACCAGAAGAACACGCAAACTGAGGCACGCCAGACTTTCCCAATCGTTGAAGAGAGACCGCCGCGGACCGGAGAAGATCACCACCGAATCGAAGAACAGAGAAGATAAAGGCGACTAGAAGTACTCCCCCTTGGAAGCCTCCTGAACCGACCGCAGACAAGATCTGGGACAAACTTCCTCCTTCCCGACAGGAGAACTAGACACCACCGCTGCCTTGTCCTGAGATCGAGCACTGGAAACAACCAGTTAAGACAAGAAGGACTAAAACTCAGCCGACTGGGATAGGGGAAAATGTAGACAACCACCCGACCCCCGGAGCAGAGGATGAAGATCGCATTCCAATCTCGCTAGAACAGACGAGAGCCAAAGCGATCGTTCCAACTGAGAAGATAGGAACGACGAATCGAGAGAGAAAGATAAAAGGAAACCACCGCCGGGGATGTGATGAAATGGCGAGGTCCAATCCCACTGATAAACAGATGAGAAAACTAGAAAACGATAAATCGTCTCTGAAATCGCCTCTTCCTTGGAGAGTGATGAACAGTACTCAGCCTCAACATGAGAAGTGAGCTCCCCATAACGGAATTCTTGGATCCGCTCAGTGGCTAGAGAGCTGTGGAATTTAGTTTCAAACTATAAGTGCCTTAATATCCATGGGTATTAGAGATTTTCAAGAGTTCTTAATCCTAAATCCATGGAATTAACGTATATAAGTGTTCATGTCTACCGTTTCAAATGCTCCTATAAATCAAATTCACCTGTTAGCGCAATATCGATTATCATTTGATGCATACATATCAGGTTTTAAAATTAGCATTTCCGAATAACTTCGTGCTAGTTGAACTGAAAGAGTTCATAATTAACTTATCTAAGTAATCTTTGGACTTAGTTATACTTAATATATATTACTACGTTTACACTGTAGATTACTAGATTATACGCTATAAATGTCATTTTTTTACAACAACAAAAAAAATTGTAATAATATGATTACACCGTCGACTATTACATTAACATAGTTGCAATACTATGCTTATCCTACGCATATAATTTATATTGTTGTTGTACTATGTACACTTTTTTTTTGAAAAAGTGTAATGATATATATATAAACAGAGTTTTTACAAAAGTGATATATAGAGATCTATATATCAGATTTCCAAAAGATAAGTAATGAGGCTCAGGAGTGGGGATATGCAAAAACCCTCAATAACATATACAAACGTGGAGCTAGTGTATAAGCAAAAGAGGGGAACAAAATTATCCCTCACTACAAAAACACTAGAAGCAAAGCACCGTATCCAGCCAATGTGAGTCTTTGTTGGAGTGACTCATCTTCATCCAGATTATAGACTTGGTGGCAGCCTTGATGTCCGCAACAATGAGGGCGGGGCTCCTTGCTTGGTTGGCCATAGCTCGCTTGTAGCTCTCGATCCATAGGTAATAGACAACATTAGCGATGATTGCTCTTTTCACTCGGTCGATCGGGCGATTCCTCTTGCAGTAGTGGGAGATCCACTGGGAACAGCTACGGAGGCTGGTCCTATTCGTAGATATCCTCAACCAGTCACAGATGCTCCACCAAACTCTGCTAGAGTACCTGCATTGAAAAAATAGATGGTGGCTAGTCTCTGGAGCATGCTCGCAGAGCCAGCATCTGTTAGCAAGACAAGTGCCTCAAGATTGGAGCTTATCACAGGTTTTGAGCCTACCTCTAAGAGTAACCCATAAGATGAATTTTGCTTTGGGGATGGCCCAGGTTTTCCAGCAAATGTTGTGCCAGACAAACCATCTCACGGATTGGGTAGTGTCATTGTAGAAAAGGCTGACTGGGGGTTGGGGAGGGTAGGAATGAAGCAAAGAGGAGGTGTTATTTGAGGAACCACATTGCTTGATCCACCAGTCTCTTGTGTGAAGGGTGGCTTTTCAGGCCCAAGGGTCATTTCCTTTGGCAACCACCATCCAAATGTCATGGGTGCTCAAGTAGAGGCTATGAATCCACTTGATCCATAGACGCTCTGAATCATTGATGATAGATGAGGTAGTTTTGAGACTGAAGCACATGTTCCATTTGTGAATATCTTTGAGACCCAAGCCCCCATGCTTTTTTGAGTCCGTGATGGACTTCCAAGCCACCATGGGGGTGGTGTTACAGTCCGTCTCACCTGACCAGAGGAAGGAGCGAAAGCGCTTAATAATGATCTTGATAACATTTTTGGGGATGGAAATACAAGAGGCCCAGAAGCCTACAATGCCAAAGTGAGTGCTTTGTATGAGAGAAAGGCTACTCGCAAAGGAGAGGGATTTGCCAGCCCAATAGGAGATGGCTTTATGTATGTTGTCAAGGAAGGGGTTAAAGTCGGTTATTTTTGGTTTCACAGCGGTTATGGGAATGCCCAAGTAGCGAAAGGGAGACGAGCCAAGGTTGAAACCGGTTGAATAAAGGATTGAATCCGTTAGAGTGGGGTTAACTCCTCCAAGGAAAAAAGGTCTGATTTTGCTGGGTTAAGACTTAGCTCCGAGGCCTCCGAAAATAGCTTTACTTGGCTTAGCATGAGGGAAATCGAGTCATGGTTACCTTTGTAGAATAAGAGAGCGTTATCTGCAAAGAGGAGGTGCGAGAGACGGAGAGAGTGACAGGACGGGTGAAAGCGGAAGCCAGGAGATAGGGGGAGTTGATCAAGGAGGCGGGAGAGCATATCCATCACCATCATGAAGAGGTATGGGGAAAGAGGGTCCCCCTAGCGTAGACCCCGCTCACCTTTGAAGAAACCAGAAGGGGAGCTGCTAATGTTGATCGAGTAGGAAGAGGTAGTGACACATTGCATGATCCAATTACTGAATTTAGGAGGAAAGTTCAGAAAGGTGAGAGTGTCCTAGAGGAAAGTTCTGCAATGTAACAGCCCAGGGTCCCACATGTGTGATATTATTGTCCGCTTTGGCACACCGGCTGCACGGTTTTGCTCTTGGGTTTCACCCCAAAAGGCCTCACACCAGAGTGGCCCAGCGGAAGCGGAAAGCCCTCTACTCGGTGGATATTGTCCCCAGTCTCGAGGTTTTGTTCCGGGAGCGCGGATATTACACACCTCTCCGGAGGCCTCACACAAGGGAGAGGTATCCATGCACCTATAAGGTACACTTCGTGCTCCTCCCCAATCGATGTGGGAGGTAGCCCATCTCTATCAGAGCCGGACCCAGGTCGGTGTGCCAGCGAGGACGCTGGGCTCCCGTGAGGGGGAGGAGAACGGAGTGTAGCACCCAGAGATGGGCTACCTCTCACATCGATTGGGGAGGAGCACGAAGTGTACCTTATAGGTGCATGGATACCTCTCCCTTGTGTGACGCGTTTTGGGGTGAAACCCAGAAACAAATCCGTGCGGCCTGCGTGCCAAAACGGACAATATCACACATGTGGGACCCTGGGCTGTTACATGCAATAACACTTTACATTTGCGGCGATATTATATTTAAGTTTTTGATTAATTTAATTCTAAATGTGTCCTTAACATTAATACCAATAACAAAAGTAGTAGCTTATATATGTTCATACTCCCCAAGCCACTGTAGGTTATATTAAAACTGTATAACAAACTGTGTAAAGAGTAATATTTTATTTATGTATAAATCTAAATTTAAATATATTAGTATCATAATATGTATCTTCAAGAACTCATTTTTTTATAAGATATATAGTTCATATGTATAGTATAGATGATGAAGCAAATTACATTCAAAAGATTTTTGTTGAATTTGTTTTTTGAAAGAAAAAACTTTATTATTGAATAGAGTATAAAATATAACTTTTAGATGTCATCGTAGTTTAGGATTTTTTGTTGAAAATTAATAACATATGAAGTTGAAGATCTTATGTAAATTAAATTTGTTTTTTAAACATAATATATAATTAGATATATATTATAGATCGATCTTACTCTCTAATAAATAGTATTAATAGATTCATTATAAATTAGATTTTTAAAGTAGTATAGGTCTTACTCCTTAAACGTTAAATGTATAACGTATAAAATTTCTATATAAGATCACGTCTATAATTCTACAATTAATAAGCATATGAAAATTTTAATTTTTTTAAATGTGAAGAAGAAATCATGTTCAAAAAATATTTTACTATGTCAAATATGTAACTACTTAATTTTATTGATGACTTAAATTAATTGTACTTTTTTCTGTCGAAGTGCATATAATTTTTCGATTAATAAATGGGATACACAATACTTCAAAAGGGAAGTCCGCCCCCGAATCCTTTTTGCTGAGTTTTCCTTCCGTACGAGTTTATATTTTATCTGTCATTTTTGGGCAGGGATTTTGTGACGGACCCTATATTTCCGTCAGAATCGATCTTCATCGCCCATAACTTTTACAATATTTTAATCTCACGGTTTTCATGAGTTCTTTTTTCCACTGGGTTCACATACAGGGAAATAAAGATAGTTTATATCTTTTAATATTTTTTACTCTAGTATTAAGAGTGAGAGGTCTGAACATGTTGTTTAATTCTTTTTAAATAAATTAATTTAGTGTGTTACATTTGCTGATATAATATAATGGGATAATGATGACCATGATTATATTATAACATATTTGTAGATTTAGTAATGCTTTACTTTAGAAAATTAAAAAATAATTTGTATACATGTCATAGTATAAGATGTATTTTAATTGCAAGAGTTTTTTTCTATTTTATAAACTAATATAACTTTTTAAATACGAAAAAGAATTATAAGGAAGTAGGTATTGATAATTTTATAATTTGGTGATTGTATCAAAAATATAACCAATATGCACTTTAAAAAGAATCTAAGTTTTGAATATAAAACTTAAATAAAATGAGTAAAGTTGTAACAAAAATAGAGTAGTGAGAAGAATATAAGTATTAAATTTTTTTAATAAATATAAAAAATGTATTTAAAATGTAAAAAGAACATAAGTATTACAAATAAATTGTAATAAATAAAAAAATGTATTTAAAATGTAAAATAATGAGAATACTTGAGAGACTGACGTTCAAATGAATCCTAGCATTGCTAAATCAAGTCATGTATTTTTAAACCCTTCACTACAAACTCTAACATAAATCTAAACCCTCAACTACAAACCCTAAAATAATACTTTGACAATTTTAACTCTTCTAGGGTATGTGATGTAGGGTAATATTTTTTAACTTGTTTTATACTATATAATGCGGCTACCGACTTGATAAATTTTTAGGGTTCAACCCTAAACCCTTCACTACAAACTCTAAAATAAGCCTTTGACGTTTTAATCCTCATAGGGTGGTTTTAGGGCGTGTGGTGTAGGATAATATTTTTACTTGTTCTATACTTTAAAATGTCGTCACTGACTCAGCAAACTTTTAGGGTTTGTGGTTTTAGAGTTTAAAGTCTTGTTAAACGTGACGGATATAAATATTTGAAATTAACAAACTTAGCTTTTGGAGTCAACTTTACGTATTCATTTAGCCTTCACTTTTAGGTATCCGCGATAACTTATAAATGTGTCCACTGATGATTAGAAACATGTACACAACCTTCAATAATTATTTCCATCACTAGTTTAAAAAGATAACACTAATTTTATATATCTTTTATTTTGACCGTTATCGAATCATGGTATATAAGAATATTTTGCTAGCATTTATCAATTTACAGAGTTTAATTGATTGATATACCTGAAGGCTATAAACCATTTGGAAACAATAAACTAAGTTTTTGGAGGTGATTTTACGTATTCATTTAGCCTTGGTTTTTACGTATCCGCGAGAAGTTATAAACGTTTCCACTGATGATTAGAAACGTGTACACATCATTCTAGAATCGTTTCCATCACTATTTTAAAAAAGATGACACTAACTACTATCTATCTTTTCCTTTGATTGTTCTTATGGAATCATAGTGTATATATAAGAATATTTTCCTAGCATTTTTCAGTTTATAGAGCTTGACTGGTTGATAAATTTGGAGGCTACAAACATTTAGAAACGATAAACTGAGTTGTTGAAGTCAATTTTACGTATTCATTTAGCCTTGGTTTTTACGTATCCACGAGAACTTATAAACGTTTCCACTGATGATTGGAATCGTGTACACAACCTTCTATAACCGTTTCCATCACTATTTTAAAAAAGATGACACTAACTACTATCTATCTTTTCCTTTGATCGTTCTTATGGAATCATAGTGTATAAGAATATTTTCCTAGTATTTTTCAGTTTATAGAGCTTGACTGGTATATAAATTTGGAGGCTACAAAGATTTAGAAACGATAAACTGAGTTGTTGAAGTCAATTTTACATATTCATTTAGCCTTGGTTTTTACGTATCCATGAGAACTTATAAACTTTTCCACTGATGATTAGAAACGTATACACAACCTTCTATAATCGTTTCCATCACTATTTTAAAAAAGATGACACTAACTACTATCTATCTTTTCCTTTGATCGTTCTTGTGGAATCATAGTGTATAAGAATATTTTCCTAGCATTTTTTCAGTTTATAGAGCTTGACTGGTTTATAAATTTGGAGGCCACAAACATTTAGAAATGATAAACTGAGTTGTTGAAGTCAATTTTACGTATTCATTTAGCCTTGGTTTTTACGTATCCACGAGAACTTATAAACGTTTCCACTGATGATTAGAAAAGTGTACACAACCTTCTATAATCGTTTCCATCACTATTTTAAAAAAGATGACACTAACTACTATCTATCTTTTCCTTTGATTGTTCTTGTGGAATCATAGTGTATAAGAATATTTTCCTAACATTTTTCAATTTATAGAGCTTGACTGGTTGATAAATTTGGAGGCTACAAACATTTAGAAACGATAAACTAAGTTGTTGAAATCAATTTTACGTATTCATTTAACCTTAGTTTTTATGTATCCACGATAACTTATAAATGTTTCCATTGATGATTAGAACATTTACACAACCTTTTATAATTATTTCCATCACTATTAAAAAAAATGTCGACACTAACTATTATATATTTTTTCTTTTCAATGTTCTTACCAATCATAGTGGATTAGAATATTTTCTTTACATTTATCAGTTATAGAGCTTGACTGATTGAGAAACCTGAAGGCTATAAACGTTTGGAAACGATAAATTGAGTTGTTGGATTCAAATTTACGCATTCGTTATCCTTGGTTTTACGTATCCATGATAACTTATGAATGTTTCCACTGATGATTAGAAACATGTGTACAGTCTTCTATAATCGTTTCCATCACTATTATAGAAAAGATGACACTAACAATTATATATCTTTTCCTTTGACCGTTCTTATTGAATCATAGTGTATAAGAATATTTTCTTACCATTTATCAGTTTACAGAGCTTGACTGACTGATAAACCTGATAACTTTAAAAGTTCGAAAACGATAAACTGAGTTGTTGGAGTCGATTTTACATATTCATTAATCTTGGTTTTTATAGAGCGACAATAATTTAGAATTCCACTGATGAGTAGAATCATGCACACAACCTTCATCGTATCTATCATTATTTTTAAAAAGATGATACTGACTTTTATATATATCATTTGACCGTTCTTATCGAGTCATAGAATATATGAATCATGGTGTACACTCATTTTATACTATATATAAAAAACATTATACATCACTTGTTTAACTTTTTTGCGACATCCAACTGTAGCTATAAATGACTACATACATGTACATTTGTTCTATAAAAATTGTGCGGTTAGTAAATAAAACCTGTACGGATATATATAAAGATACATTGAATTTCAATATTATTGAAATTGTACGTACATACTAACTCCCTAAACTGTACAATAAACTCACAAATCTGGTACTTTTACTATACAAATTGTAGAATTATAAATTGAACTAAAACTAGCTATGTTAGAAAAATTATAAGTAATAGTATCTTAGTCCTTTTAAATTTGTAATATTTTTTAAAAATATCATTTAGTTGATTAAGGTATTTTGAACTGAGATAGGCTATATTATTTATATCTACTTGAACAAAAAAATTATAATATTTAAAAATCATTACACTATAACCATATATATATTATTTATAGTCATATAAATTTTTTATATAATTAATAATTTGTTATGCAATAATTATAGCTAATATCTTTATAAAATAAAAACATGTTTCAGTTACACCACGGCTCACGCTCGTCCTTATCTGATGTATAAAAAAAAGAAAAAAAAGGTTTCCGTCAGGACGGAAAATCGACATCCGTCGTCAAATCCTAGCCCCAGTTTTGGTTGAGGGGAGTTGATGACCGAACAATAATTTCCGTCCGTGGCGGACTCAAACAAACACTTCAACGTTTGATCAATTATGTTGGTTTCAAGTTCCTAGATCCGAGAATTTATCAACTCATTTCTTAGTGAACCATGTCCGCTGTTCTCAGGAACAAGCATCATGGGGTCTGGATTCGATTCCGGAGTTTGTACTAAACATTTGTGCACTTTAATATATACACACGTATTTGTTTCAAAAAAAAAAAAAATTCCGTCCGTGGCGGACTCAAATTTAACCATTGATATATTTTATGATATTTTAATCTCACAGACAATAATGAAAAAAATAATGTGTTGTAGGTGGTGACCAACTTCTTTTTCAATGATTAAAGATGACTATGATATCGGTAGTTATTATTCAAACTTCACCGGTGAACATATACATGAGATACATACATGAATGGAAGATAGAACTAAGTAGCGGTCACACAATATTTTTTCAATTTTAAATTTTTTTAATTCAAAATGCTGATGTGATTTAATAATATTTAATATAAAATAAAGTAATAAATTTTTAGCATCATTCTAATGACTATTAGATATAAATTTTAAAGGTACCATTTCTTAACATAAATTCCTTTTAGTAAAAAATGATAATAAAGAATAATAAGCAAAAACATTATTAATAATTTGGCTTAACTAAAATAATTAATATGTGCTTCTATAATATTATAAGTTTTAAATCTTAAACGTTTTTTTATATATGATTAAAGTTTTAAAAATAGTATAGCAAAAATAAAATAGGAGTTCTACAAATAAATAATAATAAATCTATAAAAATGAGCTTAATATTGTACTAATATAGTAAGAGTATAATCTCTGATGAAAATATTATGTACTATTTTTTTACGTTTTAAACTACTAAGTGATGCCAAAAAAGTTGAGTTTGATACACTTTGAACTATTGAAGGACATTTTTAATACTCTCTTAGATACAATATTTTATAGTTTCGGCAAACATTTAACTACTATCATGGATATGCTTTAATACCAAGGTAGAAATATTTATCAACTATCATGTCTACGTTAAGCTACTGATGGAAAAATTTATAAATGATCATGTATACATTTTTACGCCACTAATGAAAGTATCGATATGCGATTATGGATGCATTTTTAGCTATCGGTGGATACGTTTCTAGACAACTATATGAATACATTTTGTAACTTTTGATGGAAACATTCATCAACCATCACGGTACATGTTAAGCTACTATTGAAAACATTGATCAAATATCATCTGCACATTTTAAGCTATTGTTGGAAACATTATCAACTAGCATCTGCACATTTTACGCAACTGATGGAAACATTTATAAATGGTCATGTATACATTTTTACACAATTGATGAAGATATAATACGCAGTTATGGATGCATCTTTAGCTATCGATGGATACGTTTATACATAATGATGAAGACATTTTGATCTTCTGTGGAAACATTTATCAATTTGCATGGATAAATTTTTAACCTAGTCAAGGAAATGTTATCAACTATCATGTGTACATTTTTAAACTATTGATGGTAACATCTATAAATGATCATGTGTAATGCACTACTGGTTATAATACGCAGCCATGGAAGCATATCTTTAGCTATCGATTGATACGTTTGCACATAGTGATGGATAATACATTTTTTAAACTTTTATGGAAACATTTATCAATTTGCATGGATACCTTTTTACCTAGAGTTGGAAATGTTATCAACTATCATGTGTACATTTTAAGCAATTGATGGTAACATTTATAAATGATCATGTGTACGTTTTTTGCACTACTGATGAACATGTAATACACAGTCATGAATGCATCTTTAGCTATCAACGGATGTTTGTATACAGTGTAGGATACATTTGTATACAGTGATGGATACGTTTGTAGACAGTGATGGATACGTTTGTAGACAGTGATGGATACGTTTGTGGACAGTAATGGATACGTTTGTAGGCAGTGATGGATACTTTTGTAGACAGTGATGGATACGTTTGTAGATAGTGATGGATACGTTTGTAGACAGTGATGGATACGTTTATAGATAGTGATGGATACATTTGTAGACTGTGATAGATACTTTTGTATATAGTGTAGGATACGTTTGTATACAACGATGGATTTGTTTGTAGAGAGTGATGGATACGTTTGTAAACAGTGATGGATACGTTTGTAGACAGTGATGGATACATTTATAGACAGTGATGGATACATTTGTAGATTGTGATAGATACTTTTGTATATAGTGTAGGATACGTTTGTATACAGCGATGGATTTGTTTGTAGACAGTGATGTATACGTTTGTAAACAGTGATGGATACGTTTGTAGACAGTGATTGATACTTTTGTATACAGTGTAGGATATGTTTGTATACAACGATGAATACGTTTGTAGACAGTGATGAATACGTTTGTAGACAGTGATTGATACATTTGTAGACAGTGACGAATACATTTTTAACCTTTTATGGAACAATTTATCAATTATTATGGATACACCTTTAACCTAGTGTTAAAAACATTTATCAACTGTCATGTGCACATTTAAAACTGTTGATGAAAACATTTATAAATGATAAGAGGAAACGGAAAATTTTCATAAAAATACCGAATTAAAAAAAAAATTACATGCGGTGGTCGTTTTTGAAAAAAATTACGCGGGTGTACCAACCCCTTGCAAAGAAGCAGCCCGGTACTGTGGCAGCTTGCCAGAAACCGCCACGGACCACGGCCTTCTGAATTTTTTTTCTTGAAGCAGCCACGGTTTGGGGCGGTTTCTGACTTATCTGCTGGAAGGAGCCATATTGGGGCGGCTTCTTTGCAATTTCGTCCAGAAATTTTTTTTTCCAACTTTGAATCATTCGTGCTATGCTTTAACGGTTCCAGAACTTGACCAAATTTTGTACGATGATAGTTGAACAGTTATACTACGGATCTAAGTCATTTATCTGGAGTTTTAGGACCATACGGGACCCACGTGACTTCATATAAATGGCACCAGAGTTAACGTTTTCTCTGTTTTTAACTTTTCGGGCAATGTCATATTTTATGTTATTAACCAGTTTTGTATTGATATTAAAGTCCTATGATGCATTTACAGCCGTTATAACTTCTTACGGAATTAAGACGACTTCTTGGGTTGGTCATTTGAGCTAGCGTTTTTTTCAATTTTTCAATAAGAGCGCACATTTATGTTATACACTCAACATAAAACACACTTCATTGGTACTTAGAAAAAATTACATTTTTTGTGTGCTTGCTAAAGGCACAACCTGTCTATGCAGGAGCATATAACATCTGAAAACCACAATCAATTATACCCTCTGTTAGGGCAGTTCCTCCTATTATGACCTGTTTGTAAACAATGTCGACAACGTCTACGTTCTGTACTCGTTTCATTTTCATCCATTTCATTCTGAAGCCTAGAATACCTAGGTCTTCCCCTGACAGTCCGAATGGCATCTGGTGCTGGTACCACCTTAACCCCTGTATATGCTGGCCAGTTTTCTTCATTACCTAGCGGTGTAAAAGGATCACCGCCATATGCCTCGATCATTGTGTCCAACTTGTACCGGGTGCACGTAATTTTCCCATAACAAACCGGTTCTGCAACACACGGCCATGACATGGGAGCATGGGTATTTGAACGCTTGCCACTCCCCACACTCACAGCTCAGATCATCGAAGTCAACCTTGTACTTCCCTCGGTTCCTCCTCATAGCCACTGAGCCAAAATCTTCGACCTCGTACACTGGGTCGATCTCATTGTAGCGGGTTACATTGTGACTGTTAGACAGTCTACGGTTTTCTTCAATCTTGGAAGTCGCAAGATCCGTATACAATGTGGAACCCGCTATTTTGGCCGTTGTATGTGTCAAGGTTGTCATTAAAATAAGTTACCAACTTGTACAGTGTGCTGGTAACAATGGCGGTGATGGGTAGAGTTCGGACACTCTTTAGCACTCCGTTGATGCATTCGACCAGATTGGTTGTCATGTGGCCCCACCTCCTTCCTTCATCATATGCCCTAGACCACTTCTCAAATGGCAGGTCATTGAAGAATCGCTCAATGTCGGTATTCTGAGATTAGGTGATTATATCTTCTCTGGACATGATGCCTTCTAAATTCGTACGCTAAATACATGATAATAAGTCAATGTTAAACATTGAAAATACTCAATTTAATTATTGAAGTACATTAATTGAAATATTAGGATACCTGTGTTGATCAGATACTTCTTCAACCTTTTGTTTTTGAACCTTGAGTTAAAATTCGATGCAATATGTCTTATGCAGTAGAAATGGTGAGCCATAGGGGTCTCCATAAATTGTCTGACTCCACGATGCTTATTATAGCAGGTGCACGAGCTGTAATTATTGACACATCGTTCCTTTGACCGATGACATGCAACCTTACCTTGTCGAGGAAGTACTTCCAAGAATCCAAATCTTCAGACTCAACTATAGCGAATGCAACAGGTATAATTTTGTTGTTTCCATCTTGTGCTGCAGCTATCAAAAGCTTACCTTTGAATTTACCATATAGATGTGTACCATCTATCTGCAGCATGGGTTTGAAATGCTTGAATGCTGAGATGCATGGTCCGAACGCCCAGAAGCACCGTTGGAAGAATTTGACTTGTGGTTGTTGAGTCCATCTTCATAACCTGGAATTGATTTCAGATTAACACTGATCCTTGGTATTTTATGTTTTATTGCCATTAACAACCTTGGTAGTTGGGCATATGATTCAACCAATCCCGTAAATCTTTCCCTATTGCTTCACACACTCGCCATCCAAGCTTTTCTGTATGAAACGGTCCTGTTGTACTGCCACGAACTTGTTCTATTACATCTAGAACACTCATGCCCGGGTTCGGCTGATATGGGGTAGAATGGCCTCCGCCAATGACATGAAATTCATTTGTCGGTGATCTTGTCCATCGGTTTGAGGAGTGCAGGAGTGTGGCCTCTGTCCTGTTATCTTCCATTCTGTCTCACCAGACAACAACGCTCCCCTTATATAAAACCTGCATTCTTCCCCACTTGCACATTGGACAGCATACGCTCTACTCGAGCTCCTTACAACACGAAAATCAAGGTTATTTCTAATGTGGAAGTCTTTAATAGCACTAACCAGACTCTCCTTGTCATCGAACTCTTGTTGGACTTCAAAATTTCCTCTAGACTGCCATTGCGGAACACCTCGCCGTTCAACATCAGTACTCAATGCGTTGATAGCATTCCAATCCACGTGATGATAGAACGGCACATTCGGGCCTTCTTGACTAGTGTCTTCATCAACATCTGGTTGATGAAGAAATTCTTCTGGTATTAGTTCGACCTCATCATCTGATGATAGATCATCATCATCCCTGGGCTTGTACAGGTCATCATCTTCATCATCATCACCATCCATCTCCACATGAATCTCCATGCTCTGGGAGAGGTCCCAACTACACTTGTAGTTGTCAATCATTGTTTGAATATCTCCATCAGTGTTCAATTGAAGTGCAGAGTACACCATTGGTTCCCTTGAAAACAAATTTCGATAAGTCATCCTTCCTACATCGTATCCGCAACCTAGTTGACGAATGGCCTCCGTGACAGATTGCTTCAGCATTTCGAAGGTGAAATTATCAGTCACCCGAAGGTGGAAGGTTTTAGTTTCTTGGCTCCAAGAGAAATAGAGGCTACCATGTTCATTGTAGGATAGCTCAGCATTAACGAAAATTAGACAAGGATACGCCATATGTTTGTGGACTTATTGAAAGAAATTAGGCAGTTGTATGAGCTTGATGTGGATATTTAAGAGAGTGATAAATCAGATTGAGAGGGAGGAAGAGAGAGTTGAATGCTGAGAAGTGGTGCAATTGAAGTTTGCCACAACTAACTCTATATATAATAAACCAAAAACGAGTCATAAGTACCATGTGGGGCAGAGATTTGAATTCAAGAGCACTCTGCAGAGTCATTTCAAAAAAGGAGTGGATGTGAGTAATTCGTGCTTCTTTTGGCAGATTTTTAATTAAAGCTGTCTACCAGGACAGGATGCTGAGTCATAAAGTGTACCATGTGGGGCAGAGATTTGAATTCAAGAGCACTCTGCAGTCATTTCAAAAAAGGAGTGGATGTGAGTAATTCGTGCTTCTTTTGAGATTTTTAATTAAAGCTGTCTACTAAGGACAGGATGCTGAGTCATAAAGTGTACCATGTGGGGCAGAGATTTGAATTCAAGAGCACTCTGACAGTCATTTCAAAAAAGGAGTGGATGTGAGTAATTCGTGCTTCTTTTAGATTTTTAATTAAAGCTCTGTCTACTAGAGGACAGGATGCTGAGTCATAAAGTGTACCATGTGGGGCAGAGATTTGAATTCAAGAGCACTCTGCAGAGTCATTTCAAAAAAGGAGTGGATGTGAGTAATTCGTGCTTTTGGCAGATTTTTAATTAAAGCTGTCTACTAGAGGACAGGATGCTGAGTCATAAAGTGTACCATGTGGGGCAGAGATTTGAATTCAAGAGCACTCTGCAGAGTCATTTCAAAAAAGGAGTGGATGTGAGTAATTCGTGGTCATTTTTGCAGATTTTTAATTAAAGCTCTGTCTACTAGAGGACAGGATGCTGAGTCATAAAGTGTACCATGTGGGGCAGAGATTTGAATTCAAGAGCACTACAGTCATTTCAAAAAAGGAGTGGATGTGAGTAATTCGTGCACTTTTGGCAGATTTTCAATTAATTTATTTAAATTATAGCTATGTCCACTCAACAAGCAAGTACGTTCCTTTGGTAAACTCAAGTACAGTGTCTTCCTCTAATTGCTGTGCCTTCCTTCGTGTCACGGCGGGGTCTTCAAGGTCTGAGTCGTCCGTATAATCGACGAGAATTTTAATTCTTTGCATGATTTCTTGAAGATCAATATAGTTCCAAATCATCTGGTGAACATCAGCATCAGTTCGTACGTTAGCAATCGAGAAGTTATATAATCGTTGTCCATTCTAAGGTAGACAATGGAATAGACATGCAATTCATTGTTCCCGAAATGTGATCGCACGATGTGGTTTAACGATGATTTTAGATGGTTGATGCTCCTTGGATGTTGAATGTCTGCATCGATGATGGCCCAACCCGGACCAGGTAAAAACCGCCCTCCATGCTCTGTCGTTGAAGTTACATGGTTCACATGGATTGATACAGGGTACATCGTCCTGTTGTAGACATAAAGTAAAGGTAAAGTACATATCAGTTCTTGGTTAATGAGCCACGGTTACAGTTGAACAATTACAGTGGAAAAAAGTATATACAGAAAGGTTAATTAGTGTAGACATCAATGCACTCAGAGATAGCCGTTACGCTAGCCGTTGCCTCAGTTAGTATATAAGGTTGTATTTGGTTCTTCTACTCATGTGCCACGCTCATTATTTTGAAACTCTTTCAACTCCACCGAAGAAAATCAGTATACCTTACTTAACAAAACACATGGCTCCCAAAAAGGAAGTCCCAATCAAGGCATCAAAGACAAACAAGGGCAAACAGGTTTGTTCGACAACAAAAACTTGCGCATCGAAAGCCCCATCCACTAAAAATTCTGCAACAAATCATCCATCCAGATACAAAATTCGATATTCCCGCACCAGCCAGTGTGAAGGAAGAGCTTTAATGTCTGATGCAGATTCAAAGACGAGGGATAATATTCCTGAGATTATTCTCATTAGCAGTGATTCTTCGGCGGCTAATCTGTCTGAGGGCACACATGCTCTTACCGATTTTATGGTTGCCTCGGATGTGTGCGGAGATGCAGCGCCTTACGAATCCATTGCCAATGAAGAATCCTCATCGGACCCACACTCAAGTACCTCTTCAGATGATACTGGTGACACTACCAAATTGATAAGGCATGTAGAACAAAAATGGCTTCAGGGTTCCACCGACTACAATCGCAACGCTTTTCATTAAGTATTGATTGTTTTTAATTATAGTTTTACTTATTATGTTGCTCCTGCACTGTCAGGTCGTGCCTTAAGCAAGCACCCAAAAAAATGTTTATTGTAATGTCAAGGATGGTACCTAATTCTACTACTGAATGATTTCCGACAGAGAAATCCTTATTGTTCTTCCTAGATAAGATTCCCCCTCCCCCCACCCATATCAATTGATTCCATAGATAAGATTTCCCCACTGGCCACTTGTTCAGTAGATAAGATTTCGATGCCTTCCTTAAGGATGACTTATTGATATCCCTTCCCATCATGTACTACTGATCTGCTGCCTATAAATACATCCTTCATTTTCCTTTTCCATTTCACAAATATGCAAAAGAGATTAGTTAATTCTGCATTGCACCATAGTGCACTTCATCTACACCTTTCACCAATGGAGATCCCTTGCACTGTGTTTCTTGACGTCGAGCGAGCCTACAACGATGAAGGTTTGTATTTTGCAAGAACCTATTCAACTGAATGTTTTGATTTCGAAATCGACATGGAAATAACATTTTCTGAGTTTGATAACCTTGTTGAGACTCAATTGAAAGAGCGCTACGGTTACTATTGTGCGGTCGAATCAATACTTCATCGATTACTACTTTCCTCCCAGCCACGCCCACTATGGGGGCCAGTGCAAATAAAACGAGATGTTGACGTTCAACGGATGATTGAACGTTTTGTGCTCAATCAACATTATTATAATAGAGTAGAACTTTGTGTCACCATTGTGTTCAAGGAAGATGACCCATCTCAGTTACCACCAATGGCCATAGATTTGCCGGAAGAGTATAGTGAAGTTTACCCCTCAGACGATAGCGAAAATACTGATTAGTATGAAGATGGTTCCTATTATGAGGGAGGGTCTTGCATATAGCAAGCATCTAATCGTCTAAAATAAATAATTGTTGTTTTTAATTATAGTTTTACTTATTATGATGCTCCTGCACTGTCAGGTCCTGCCTTAAGCAAGCACCCAAATAAATGTTTATTATAGTGTCATACAATGTTCCAATGTGTTTCAATAAAAATTTGTTACTTTTCTACTTTGTTTAATTGTTAGAATAGAGTTAATCTTTTATTACAAATTAACTATACTTCGATTAATACTTATATTAATAAAGTGCGACGACATAGTGTTTGGCAATCCTTTTAATAGAATTAATGATTTAACACACAAAATAATTAAAGACTAAAATCACTCAGCACCATCAGCTCTTCTTCTTCGACCAGCCCGGTTCCCCCTCCTTCCTCTTCTCGCCTGCTCGTACTCACTGGGTGTGTATCTCTGTGGGGGGTTCATCGAATCAGGTCCCCTGAGAGTCATGTCCCAGGAGCTTGCAGGTGGTGGCGGGGTGGATGTGATGGATTGTAGCGCCATGCTTAACCGCCTCCTCTCTTCTTCTTCTGAATCATCATCAGAAACATTTAGGGCCGCGAAGGTAGTGTTCATCATTGCCGATCTCTCAGCCTGTGTAGTCGGCACATGTCTACCGCTAGACCGCGAAGACCCTTCCCCTGTAGGAACAGTAATATGGCCAAAACCACCTGACGGGTGACGGTATGGATCGGGTTATGTGGATGTGTATGGACCCTGACCCCAGCTTGCAGTCGTCTGTTGTGCCCCCCATGCACTAGTGGTTTGGCCGGTGCAGTATGGAATCTCCCAAGGGTTAATTGTGCTTTGCGAGGCATCCACTGGCTGGTAAGTGTAAGTGCTAGTATCCACCAACCCCAATGAATCATACTGGCTTGTTTGTCCCCCCCACTGTGTGTCCTGGGTCGCCTGTCCTCCCCACTGTGTGTCCTGGGTCGCTTGTCCTCCCCACTGTGTGTCATGGGTTTTGGCCCCCCATTGTGTACCCTGGGCAGTCTGAGCACCCCATGAGCTGGGCTGAGAACGGTATTGGTAACGCTCCCATGGATTTTCCTCGTAATCGGCAACAATAGGTCAAGTGGGTATGACGGTTGTGCCGGATATGTCCAGCTTGACTGCTGAGAAACCTCTGGTTCGGGTTCAGGTTCAGGTGCTGGTGGTGCCCGTGGGGCCGGACGCACTTCACTCCTTGGTCTTCCACGTGCTGCCCTCCTACTCGGATTATCGTTCAATGAAAATGGTGGCTAGTAAAAGACCACAAGAGGTGGGGCTGATTGATCGACAGGACTCTGATGATGACTATAACGCTGGTGATATGATACGCCAGTCTCTTGTGACAAGTAGTTGGCGTAATCACCTACGGTAGGGTCGTAGTGTCGTATATGATCTAGTCCATCCGCCTACAAACATATTCATACCATTCATATAGTAAATTACAACATTTATGCATACCATTATGTATACTAAGCAATTATCATGCTTACCAATATGGCATGTCGTCTTGCCTCGCTTGTGTACCATCTTAAGCTGTGTCTAGCATACCACTGCATATACTCGGAGGCAAAGGTCAATGGAACTTCCAACGGGTAATCTTGGAGCCTTATCTGCCTGTAATTTTAGTCGTTCCATAGCTCGATGTATCTTGCGTTGATATTACCCCAGTCCGCGTCCACTCGGCCGGTTCGTTTTTGATTGTGCAGCTTATCACAATCCAGTGGCAATGCTGGTATGGGCTGATCACGTCCAAACTGTCTCATAACGCGATCCGGTTGATGCCCCTCAATTATATTGTTAAGGATCAATGGCACAACTACAGCAGCTGTGTCAAGTGGGGCATCACCATACGGTTGCCTCACCCACTGAGAAATTAAATCATAATATAAAGTCAATGCGCATGGTTAGCAGGAAATAACAATGTGTATGTTTTTTCATAACACAATAGTACTTACGTGATCTGCAGTGGGTGGAACCGGGATAGAATCAAGGATGGCACGAGCGCCCGGTAACTTAATTTTCTTCACCCTTGGATTATCCCAACTACAAGTGAACAAATAAAGACGTTATTCGAACATAATTATGAAAGGTGCATTGAATTATTAAATATAATTTGATATATTA
The DNA here is from genome assembly GCA_023374045.1 of Limonium bicolor. Taxonomy (NCBI): domain Eukaryota; kingdom Viridiplantae; phylum Streptophyta; class Magnoliopsida; order Caryophyllales; family Plumbaginaceae; genus Limonium; species Limonium bicolor. The sequence goes on along the minus strand of CM041777.1, from coordinate 64,992,909 downwards.
TTCTTCACACTTACGAGTAACCGATGATGCCATTTGGTCCAACATACTCTCTTGGAACTGTAAAAAAAGCCGGGAGTCTGGCATACGCCCACACTGTAATCATCTTCGTGGCTGCAGTTATAGCCGTTGCATCAAACTGTGTGGCGTTGCACAAGCCACGGTAGGTGTGAGCTAAAACTGCTGAAGCCCAACTATATTGCCCACACTCAGAAAACTCTCTCAGTAATTCTAAATACCCACAATCAATCATGCGACTGTCATAACTGGGTAGTAACATTCCACCAATCATCCGCATGATCCACGCTCTTGCATGACGCTGGTGGATGATATCTGGTTTTTGATTAAATGCAATTTCTTCTTCTTTTGTTATCGCAAATTTTTCCTGCAACCAAGCCAATGACACTTTGTAACCTCTAATTGATTCGGGTCCCGGCCTTTGACCCAACAGTTCTTCACACAAATCTCCCACATCCGGATTCATACGAATCACAACAGCGTCTCCTTCCACCTTCAGCCCAAGTATGTGATGCACATCTTCCAGAGTAATAGTTGCCTCACCAAAAGGCAACATAAAGGTGTGGGTCTCAGGCCTCCACCTTTCAACGAGTGCGCTGACGAGCGCCTGGTCCCCCTTGATTCTATAGAATGCAGGTCCCATAAAACCAGCCTCGCTAATGTACTCGCGAAGGGCATGGTGCGGAATCTCAACTTCAAGGTTTCGAGAGTGCAACTTCCTGTTGACGTATTTTGGGTTGCGCACTGCCTACATAGCATGGGCACAAAATTAAATGTTATGATGGGAAATACGTAATGAATGCAATGTAATAAAGATTAACGTCTTATCACTGTGCCGGATTATCTGAGAAAAGTGCATCAGATATATGAGTGGACTGGTACGTGAATAGTTCAGCCTCCTCGGGTCCCACCCCTGCGGGTTAACGCTGGAATTGCTGGGCCATCTACATAAACAATAGGACATAGAAAATTAATGGAGATAACAAGTGGTAAACAGTACTATAAATGTTAAAGGAATCCAAAGCATAATTAAATGGGGTTAGTGGGCATTAAAAATGTTAAAAAAATTGCATAACATTAGAACAACAATAGCATAATTAATTAAGGCATAAAACCACCAAAATTGGTGATTTTGTAACTCCAAAAGAAATTGGTATATTTAATTACGAATTTAAATGGGGTTAATGGCAATTAAAAATGTAAAAAAATTGCATAACATTATAACAACTATACCATATATTGGGAGGAATAATGATAAACTTAGAAAAAAGTTAGAACAAGTAATGGAAGGTAGAAGAGTTAAATACAACTTAATAAACAATTAAAACACTAAAAATAATGACTATAATTATCATAAAAATTAAGCACTAATAAACAATACAAAAAAAAAACAATGGAACTTACTTGTTCCAAATTCGGAGAGAAAGAGAATGAAAGTTTGAGGAGTGTTTTGTGTTAGAAATGTGGGGAGAATGGGTGAGATTGGGTGGGTTTTTATAGAAAAAAAAAACCTGCTGGAAGGAGCCACAAAATCGGGGCGGTTTCTTTGCAAAGATATGGATAAGTGGGGTCCGTGCGATCCAGCGACCGACGGCTGTGATTGGTCGGCTGGATTCCCGGATAAGGGGGAAGAAATGTAAAGAAGCCGCCCCAATATTACGGCTCCTTCCAGCAGATAAGTCAGAAGCCGCCCCAAACGCGTGGCTCCTTCAAGCAAAAAATGCGGAAGGAGCCGTGGTCCCGTGGCGGTTTCTAGCAAGCTGCCATAGTACCGTGGCTGCTTCTTTGCAAGGGGTTGGTACACCCGCGTAATTTTTTTCAAAAACGACCACCATATGTAATTTTTTTTTAATTCGGTATTTTTATGAAAATTTTCCAAGAGGAAACACCAAAAAATTGTTGTATATTTTATAAGTCTATATGGTAATATCTAATATTATACTACTATTTTACCGAAAAATGACATCTACGTCATTAATTAAATGCAATAGGATTTAAAAGTAAGAACAAATCATATGTGGCATATTACTACCACATTACTATAATTTAAAAACTTCTTTATTTAGTATTATATTTTGATAATATTAACGAGTTAAACAGTATATTTACTTTCACATTTATATCTAAGAAGATGATTTTAGCAATTATTTTAGTAGTATTATTGTTAAATAAATAATTAATATTATCTTATTTATAGATGTATCTCATCCTCATGTTTCCCTATATTTTAACAAATGGGGTTTCTTCGTTCCGTCTCTGTGCCACATAGACAGTAGTTTCTTCTTTGCACACATCTAGAGATTGACATCATATGTAAATTTGATTAAATCTCTCACAATTTAAGAAATCATAGTATATTTAAAATATTACTATTTTTTACATTGCAACAACTAACTCGACAGGTTTTTAGGGTTTTTTTAGGTTGTGTGGGGTTAAGGTAATCTATTTGGAAGTCGTTCTATACTTTATATTGTAGCAACTAACTCGACAAGTTTTTAGGGTTTGTGGTATCGGGTTAAGGGTTGTTAGACCCTAAACCCGTCACTACAAACCCTAAAAATGCCTTCGACGTTTTTAGCTTTCCTAGGGTGAATTTTGGGGTG